>RCUC01126504.1:0-33773 GCA_003697995.1 Taxidea taxus jeffersonii | reverse complement strand
CACGTGTGCCAGGCCATGGCCACTATAGTTCCTGTATCTTCAAGGATAGAAGAACCATGTCTTTCTACACCCTGTCTCATTGTGAGAGCATGTGAAAAACCATGAGCTGGACCCTCAGTTCCAATTTTTAGTTCATAAAAGTTGGGAAGAAGAAAGGTAGGGTATAAAGACCATCAGGTCCATTTGCCTTTTCCTTACCATGGGGGAACACGGTAGAAGCTTGTGACACATGGGACTTTGACCCAGAGAGAAGACTGCATGACCAGGTCAGCACAGAGATGGGCTATAGTCATCTACCTGCTTCCAAAGTGATTAATCATCTTTTCCACTTTTCATCTTTGCTTCCACATTTTTTTTTTCAAAGCACGAAGAGAGTTGAGATAATGCAATTGTACTTCTCACAATTGACAATTTTATCCTTCTTTGTCTGACAGGACTACAATAGTACAATATTGTGCTACAAATATTTGAAATCCTCCTTTGAGGAAGGGAGGATTCCCTAATGACCCAGTCAGCCAGCAGACCTCTGTTGGGCTGAATTGTGTAGGAAGTGTCTAGGAAACTGGCAGCCAGCAGGAACAGCCCTACCGATGGAAAGACTAAAGAGCAGAGAACGGGCATAATGGGCTTGAGTTTGCGGGGTGTGAGATGGGCAGGAAGAAAGGGAGAAGGTGAGACCATAAACTGTGGCCTTTGTGAAGAGAGATACATGCATTCGGGATGTTTAGAAAGATACACCAGGGGCGCCTGGGTGGCTCAGTGGGTTAAAGCCTCTGCCTTCGGCTCAGGTCATGATCTCAGGGTCCTGGGATCGAGTCCCGTATCGGGTTCTCTGCTCGGCGGGGAGCCTGCTTCCCTCTTCTCTCTCTCTGCCTGCTTGTGATCTCTGTCGGTCAAATAAATAAATAAAATCTTTAAAAAAAAAAAGATACACTAACCGTCACAGAGTTCAGTAACCAGATTCTCACTACTCCACTCCCTCGAAAGTTATTGAGTGAAGACCAATGTTAATTTTCAAAGTCTTTTGGAGTCGTTTCTACTTGTTTTAGCTGTATTGATGGTCTGAGACTAAACCTGGAGCCAGAACAAGATATTTATGTGGGTTTCATTTGTTTCATGTTTGCCTCACCCACTGGATGTGAATTCGTGGCGTGGATTAGGAGGAGTCAGACAAAATTAAAATACTTTAAGGCATGACTGTCTAAAAATCACTACCCCCCACCCCAAAATCCCAACCTCCTGCCTTCTGAAAATAGTTGTGTTGTAAAAACGGAAACAGAGAATACACATCTGTTGTTATTCAGTCTGGTGGATGAAGCTCACATAACAGACACAAGGGTGCCGCCTAGAAGAATGACCTCATCTGAAGGCAGCTATACACACGAGGGTACAGGTTTCTTCCAATTCAAGATACACACACGCTCATTTAAGTCGAGACTGTCCTTCTACATATTCTTTGACCTCTATCATGTATCTCCTTTAAAAAGAAAACAGTGCAAATTTCTTGACTGCTGACCTGTATTAACCCGCCTAACCTCAATATCAAGGCCCAGCACTTTAGCTCAAGGGTCTCTTTAAGAAGATAGACTGACCCAGGATAGGAAGCCACAAGGTACATCACATTTTTAATGAAATATTCTAAGCATACAGAGAGGAGAAGGAACAATACGACTAGCATCCATGTACGCGCCACCCAACTTTGCCAAATTTTAAGTTTGTAAAATATCCTCCGGCTCTTTTTTCTGAGGAATAAAGCATTATGGATATTCTCAAAGCCCCACCTATAACCGGCAATAATCCCTGCCCCAATTCCATCCCATATATAACCAGTAACCACTAACCTGAATTTTGTGTTCATCATTCTCATGCGTGTTTTTATCATTTTACGTATACATTTATCCATAAGTAATATCAAGAATTACTCTACCAGTTTCGAAGCTTATCTAAATTGTATCCTGCTGCTACAGGTACAAACATATGTATATCATATGAAGGTTTCCATATCCTTTTACAACTTTAAGGTGTGTCCCTGCACAGAACATATAGTTGTAGTTCCTTCATGTTAATTGCTGTTTCCCATTGTATAAGCGTATTACAACTTACTTACGTATTCCTGTGGATAGACCATTAACTATTTTGCCATTCTTTGTTATCATAAGTCAGACTGTGGGGAAAATTCTTTTGAATAAATGCATACAAGCTTTGTTTTTTAAGTTTTATTTTATTTTTAATACAGAGTTAGAAGAATAAAATGACCAATAAAGTTGAACTTTTTCTACGGAGAGGGGGGTAGGGTTATGGACATTGAGGGGGGGTATGTGCTATGGTGAGTGCTGTGAAGTGTGTAAACCTGGCAATTCACAGACATTTACCCCTGGGCTAATCATACATTATATGTTAATAAAAAAAATTAAAAATTTAATTTAAAAAAGTTGACCTTTTTCAAATGTGTAACTCTGAATTTTAACACACGTACACATTGATGGGACCGCCATCACAATAGGGACACAGAACTGTCCCATCACTGAAAGCGACACCTTCAGGCTGTTCCTTTGTAGTCGCAACAAAGTTGCTCTTCTGTTTACTCAGATTTTTATCATTTCTGTTACTCTTTCTTCACTCTTGATGCTCTAAGTTTCCCTCTGGTAGTATTTGCCATCCATCTGAAAAAGTTGCTTTTCGTGTTTCTGTTGGAACAGGTCTGCTGGCAATGGATTCTCTCAGTTTTCGTTGACATTTCGTCATCATTCCTGGAGGAAATTAATTCTGGAAAGAGATTCTGAAATTGTCTAACTTAAAATATTCATCGCACATGTGAGGAAAATGAAGCCCAGAGACAGTAAATACTTTGCCCTTATGTCATTGATCCAGGACCAAAATCTAAGCTTGATTCTCAGTTCAGTGTTTCCTGCATAATATGCTGGCCCGCAATCTCAATTATTTGGTATATAGTGAGAATAGGTTGTGGGGGAAAAAAAGAAGCTTGATTATTATATGCTTAATACAAGAAAATGTGGTAAAATTATCATTTTTTTAGAACCGAATGGGGCCTCAGAGATCATTCATTTCTGTGTTTCATGTTTCAGATGAGAAAACTGAGGCCAGAGAAGGTAATTCAGTTTCCCAAAGGAAGTGTACTAATACGCAAAGACATGACACCTACAGCAAGATCACACTACGTATCCAGCCCTTGGTACTGGGGTTGCTTCTTTGTTTTCTCCAGCAGCAGTAGCTGAGATAGTCTGTCTTAGGCCAATCACACTCTCTCCAGAAGCTCCCTCACGACCTCATGACCCAGGTTGGATGGTCACGTGGAATCACATCTATGATGTCCTGTTCTCATTAGCACTGTCCTCTCAACCGATGATTCCCCAACTTCAGTGTCTATCAGAATTGGACCTCAGGGTACACAGAAAATTATAAGCTGTTAAGAATCAGCTCGTCGAAATTGTACATTCCTGGGCCCTCTTCCAAAGATCCTGATTCACTAGATCTAGCATGTGACCCTAGAATTTGCATTTTTCTAAAAAAAAAAAAAAAATCCCCTCCCCTCACCCAGGTGATTCTGATGCCTAAGCTGCACTGGGAGAAATGTCTGGCCTACATTGAAACATTATGTCTTGGTCACGTAAAGAAAGTTCTGTTCTTTCTAGCTCAAAGAATAAAAGAAGAGCCTGAGTATGACACCAAATCATTTTTTACTCTCACTGCATTTGGGATCCACCATTCACAGTACTCGAGTGGCTGTCCTCCTCTCTCAGGGATAGCTGGGACAGCTAGAAGTTAACGCGGCACAGCCCTCACACATCTGTATGGTAACAATAACTCTTAGAGACACAGACAACGGCAGTCAGCATAGTTTATTTCATTTTCTTACCTATCGCCCTTTCACTAGGTCCGTTAAGATTCCTAAAACTTAACTATTCCAATGAAATATAACAGCCAACATTTATCCAGGGCCAGATTTTATAAGTCCAGATTTTTATTTTAAATACACTTCGCAATCATCCCCCCACACATGAACACACCTAGACCCCCACACACAAACAGCACTGATCCCATAGGAATGGGTTCATTCTCAGCTGGTTGCCACACTAGGCACGAGATCCCATAGAAGCAGGAAAAAGAAGAAAGCGTGCTGGCCCTGTACTCAGAATTACAATCCGGCCCTGAAAACCAACCACACAAACAAGAAACAACTAGTTGTGTGTTCAGCAACAGGCAGACATGTGCAAGATAAAAACAGAGTGTAACCTTCACAGATTGAGGAACTCTTATGTTTAAATATTGACTCTGTTGTTCTTATGATTTAATTCCTGGAAGTAACGAGCTTGATATTTAGCTAGACTGAAAGGAAACACAAGGGCCCTTTCCATTTGCTCCCTTAATGCCTACAAAGGCACGATTCCTTCACCAGGCCAGCGTACAGCCTCGGACTTTTTCTCAATTGTCTTGTAGGTATGGACAGATCTCTTTCCTCTAATAATCATAAAAGGTGCTTGAAGGCAGGAACCATGTTTTATTTTATTGTCACCCATAATGAAGCTCCTCCCATGTTCCAGGTTCTAAGTGATACCCGACAGTTGCAGAGACAGCCTGAGGTCCTTGGCCTCAAAGATTTCCCTGCATTCATTGAGCTTGAACTTCTCCTATAAGTGATAGGCCCTGTCCTCCGAGCTTTGGGCCCAGAGATAAGGAAGCCCCTCTCTCTGTGCTCGAGTGAGGAAGGCAGACACGGGTACTGCATCAGTGTCTAGGGTTGCTGTCACAAAGGACCACAAACTGGGGGCTTAAGAAACAGAAATGTATTGTCTCCTGGTTCTGGAGGCCACAAGTCTGAGGTCAAGATGTTGATGGGGATAATCTCTACCAAGGACTGTGAAAGAGAACCAGCTGCTTGCCTCTTACCTAGTTTCTGGGTGGTTTGCTGGCTCTCTCCAGTGTTCCTTGGCTTCTAGAAGCATGACTCTGACCTCTGTCCTCATCTTCTCATGGAGAACCCCTGGTGTGCCTAGTTCCATGTCCAAATTTCCCTTCTTTGTAGGGATACCAGTTATATTGGTTTAAGGGCCCGCTCTGATCTGGTATGACCTCATCTTAACTAATTACATCTGCAATGACCCTATTTCCGCATAAGATCACATTCTGAGGCGTTAAGGGTTAGGATTTCAACATATAAATTGGCAGGGGTGGGGTGGGAGGGTGTCATGCAACCTCTAAAGCATACAATCAGCTAAACACGACCTGGTCAACGCTTGAATAGGAGCGAATGCAAAGAGCTATGGGGGTACCTGAAAGCACAAGGTACTGAGCTTAACAGGCATGAGGAAAAGCATCAGAGGAAGTGGACAGGTGGCCAAAGCTTGGGCAGACAATAGACATTCTCCAGGTGGGGAAATGCAAAAGAGCTCTTGAATAAAGGCATGTCTACTAGAGCATGAAGCACTGGGGGAAACGCAAAAGGTATTATGGGTGAAACCGGAAAGACGTAGGAGAGCTGAGAAATGAAGCAGGAAGGGGAGGCAGAAGCCAAACCATGAAGAACCACATCACAATGAATAGCCTAACCCAGGTGCAATGAGAAGCCATGCGGGCTTTTCAACAGGACACGTGTTTGTACCCACGTGCTAGAAAGCTCACTCTGGCTAACGTTTTGGTTCTATCGTCACACAGGTGGGCACTGCAATGGGGCCATATTGGAATCTGGGCAACCAGTTAGGAACCTATTTGCAAGAGTCTGAGCAAGAAATGAGGAGTCTCTGACTGCATTCAAGTCCATTCGTGGGAATGGAAAGGTGGGGATGGATTTACAAGGGGAGGCTTGACACAGAATGTCAGGCTCTGGTCAACAGCGGTTGGGGATAACTTAGATGTGGATTGAAGGGATGTAGACGAAGAAGCCAGGGGCCAAGATGAGGAGAGTCAGAGCAGGAGCAGAAGGGCAAGACCCATTTCTGAGAGATGGAAGAGGACGTTGAGGCCACCCGCATCCGACTGGCCAATCCTGCCCCTAGGATTTCCCCTCTCCCTCCCCAACCTCATTCACACTTAACATCTGACTTCCACATGCGGTTTTGTCCTTGACCTTGATAAAGCAGAGGAAAAGTGCTTAAGATAATCTCTAATCAAGTCAGAAATACTGTTTCCTGAGCTGAGGCCAAACAACAGACTCTACTAAGCGAACATGACCCCATGAGTAGGGGAGGACTGGAGTCATGGGATGGAGATGGCTTCCTACCCACGTCCTTTGCCAGCCCAGAAAAATGCACGCCAGCTTGCCACAGAGCCAGTGCAGCTGTGACCCCGGTCAGTGGCTGACTTCTTCATCCTCGGGCCATGATGCCTAATCAGCCCATCAGGAGTTACAAAGTTTCTCAGAAACTGGGAACCAGTTGAAATTTGATTCCAGATAAAAAGAAAGGGATCATGCAACAAGATGGACAAATGCCCACCACCATACTTGATGTAGGAAAGAACACTAGGGTTCTAAGCCAATGGCCAAGAAAGGATTCTTGAGAAATCTTTGGTGCAAAAAGGTGATTTTATTAAAGCAGGGGGACAGGACTTATAGACAGAAAGAGTTGCACTGGGGTCACAAGGAGTGGCCCATTATATACTTTCAAGTTGGGAGGGGGGTCTGGGGTAGTGTAAGTCTCTAAGGAATTTTGGAAGCAAGATTTCCAGGACCTTGAGGGGGCTAGCCATTGTTGCAAAAAGGTCATTTATTACCATCTAATAAAACCTTAGTCATGATGTGTATCAGTTGGTCCTATGCTTGGGGAATGATTACCAACATGTATCTTGGGAGGTTTAGAAATTTCTAAAGGAATTTTGATAGTTAAAGTAGACTTACAAGATCCTGGGAGCCTGGCTAAGATTGCCTTTTGCCCTTAGCAAAGTGTTAACATCAAGGCAGTTGAGTCCTTAGAGGAAGGTCACTCTGCCTGTTTCAAGGACTTGTCAATGGGCTGTAGGTAGTGAGGAAATTTCATAATTTTTCTTCTGCCTTTGTTTCCCACATCAATACCCAAGAAAGGAAAGTAGGTGGCAAGAGTATCAGTGTGGGGTTTCTCACTTGGATTGAGCTTTTAGGCCATGATATGCTCCTAAAAGAGGTCCCTGTCCAACATCCTCCTTTCCCACACTTTATCACTCTTGTCCTGCTCATAAATAGTATCTAACTTAACCCAGTGTGCTACAGGAACTGAGAAGTCATAATATTTCTAGCAAACACATATCACATACTTATTTACCACGTGCTCAGGGAGGGGGGGTTCCAAGCACACAATAACCCTACTGGGTCAGTCCTATTATTATGTTCAGTTACAGATGAGGGGATGGCAAAGGGCAAAGACTCTTCCCCTGAACCACAGGGGAAGAAACTCTGATCTGAACCCGCAAGCGAAAGTGTGTCTGAGGATTCCTGACTCCAGCCAAAGGAAGGAAGCGGTTAAAGAGTAGGATTGACACACATGGGAAACTTCACTCTCTGGGCACGCGGCTTGTGGCAAACATGAGTTTTCCAGAACATTCAGCACAGTGGGGCTGCCTCCCCCAACAGACTTGTACTTCAATTCCTCCCCCATTAAATAGAGGAGCCAGGAGTCCAGGCCTGGCCTGCCCCCTCCCACTCCCTCTTCCTCAAAAGGGAAATGAGGTAGGAGAGTATAAATTACTTCTCGAGCTATCAGGGGAAAGTCTAACATGTGTCCTCCAGTGATTCATTTGGGTGGACTACTTTCACACCAAGCTAAATGCAAAAGTTCAGAGTGGGGTCATCGGGAGGCCCCTCCTTCCTTGAGGGCCGGAGAAATTTCCTCTTTGTAAAGAGCAGGCACAGTTGGAATCAAACTCCATCCAAACAGGAAATCACCAAGATTCTAGGTAAAATCGGTGCCTTATTTGTAAAGGACAAACTTTTTCATTCCTTAAGTGGGTGTTTCCCGAGTGCCTACTAGGTCCCAGGCACGGGACACGTAGGTGTTGTGTACCTAGTGTGTGCCCTGGGGTGGGGGGCAGATAGGAAGAGGGAACAGACAACACACACACATACGCACACACATATCTGACAAATCTTACTAAAGAAACACTTTTGGGGAATTGTCTTTTTTCTAAAAAAGGAAAATGAAAATAAAAGGTTGCGCGCGCACACACACATACACACACACACCCTGAGTCCCCGAAAGTGCCGGGACAGAGCCCCGAGCAGGGAAAGTGGGAGGCCTCGGGCGAGGGGGATGGGCGCGAGGCGCCGGCTGGGTGACAAGGTGCAAGGGCAGAGCCGGCAGAGGCCCCGGGAGTTGGCTGGCGAGCTTGCGCCAGAGGCAGGTGCCAGCTGCGAGTGGGCGGAGGGGCGGGCGCGGGGCCAGGCGGGGGAGGCCCGGCGTCACCTCTGCCTCGAGGACTCGGGCGCGCAGACGAGCTCGCCCCGAGCAGCCGGGGGCACGGGCGTCCCCGCCATCCGCGGAAGGAGCCGCGGGAACGGTCGCCGCAGCCGCCCAGCGACAGCATCCTCTGGAGAGACGCCCCAGGCTCCGCAGCCGCCTTCCTCCACCGGGAGGCGAGCGCCGCCGCCCGCTCCCCGAGCTCCCGCTCGCAGCAGCCCCCGGCCCCGCCGCCCGTGCGCCCGCGGGGGGCAGCAGGCACCCGCGCCCCCAGCCCTTCCCTGCGGCGGGCTCCCGGGCGGGCGGCGCGGGGAGAGAAGGTGCCAGAGACAGGGGCCCAGAGGCACCATCCTCTGGTCTCCACTCCGCGCGGAGCAGGGACGCCCGCCAGCACCGCGAGCCCCCACGCCTCGCGTCCCCAAGTTCAGGGGCGACACCCCTCCAAGGGGGGGGGGCGATCCCGCGCGGTGAGCACGCCGGCCCCGTCGACCCCGGCCGGCCCTCGGCGCCCCGCGCCCGCCCGGGTCCCCGGAGACGCCCGCGCGCCCCGGCGGGGCCATGCCGGGGCTGCGCCGGGACCGCCTGCTGACCCTGCTGCTGCTGGGCGCGCTGCTCTCCGCCGACCTCTACTTCCACCTCTGGCCCCAGGTGCGGCGCCAGCTGCGGCCCCGAAAGGACCCGCGGGGCTGCCCGTGCGCCCGGCGCGCCTCGTCCCCGGCCCCGGACTCCGCCGCCGCCTCTCCGAAGCCCCGCGCGGCCGCGCGCAACTTTTCCCGAGCCGGGCCCGGCACTGAGCGGCACGGCGGCCGCGGCTCCAAGCTGCAGGCCCTCTTCGCCCACCCGCTGTACCGCGTCCCGGAGGAGCCGCCGCTCCTCGGGCCCGAGGACTCGCTCCTGGCCAGCCAGGAGGCGCTGCGGTACTACCGGAGGAAGGTGGCCCGCTGGAACAGGTGAGGACCCCGGGCGCCCCCCGCGCGCGCTGCCCCGCCCCGCCGACCCCGCCCGGAGCGCCCGCTGGGCGCCCGGCGCGGCTCGTGTTCCCTGCCGGGACCCCACCAGCGGCTGGCGGACGGCAGAGTCCAGCCCCGAGTGCCTCTCAGGGGGAGAAAGTTTCAGTGCAGCCCCACAGCGGAGAAATGCTCCCAGCCTGTCCCCTCCAGCTCCTTGTTCACTCCTTGCCCCCCCCCCCCCCGCTTCACTTTCCTGGGCCGTTGTCCCCCTCTTTCTCCTTGTCCTGATGTGGGAAGCCGCTGCTGGACTCGGGTGTTCCAGAACAGGTTCCCAAATAGAGCAACTCCAGAGCTGGTTCGAATTCCGTACTCAGCTTTGGACCTGGGCGCCTTCCAGAAAGCAATGCTACTCCCTGAAAACCCAGCTCTTTCTCTTAACTTATTCCTCCGCCCGGGTCAGAGATTACAAGAGGTCAGCTGGGGCGGAAGGTAAACGGTTAGTTAGTTCCCTGACCTGGTCATCGACCTGTTCTATTTAAAACCTGGCTTGTCCCTCTGGCCAGTGCTCTAATTTGAAGGTGGTTTTAGCATTGGGGTAATTTGGGCTGACAGGGATCTGAGACTTGAAGCTTTCACAGAGGAGGTAGAAAGCTACCTGGGAATTTTTTTAAATCCAAAGCAAAAGCTGGGGTTTGAGGAGGGGAGCCCAAACCTATTTAGGATTCACTTAAGAAGATGCATCTGTAAAAGGGCAGGAAGGGGGGTGGTTTGGAGAGGGACGAATAGTCAATACTGAGATCCGGAGGTAATGTCAGAGACCTTCACGTGAGCTAGAACTCTGTTTCGAAGTACAGACTTGTCTAAATATCACTGGCATTCAGAGTTCATTTTGAACCACACCCATTACTTTTCTTACTACAAGAGATTTCCAAATGAGATGTCATCAGAGGGTTTTATAGTCCCTGCGGAGGATGGGTAGACCATAAATCTCAGTGGCTGCCCAGGGCTAGCCCAATTTAACCGTTTGTTCCTTATTCTGTAGTGCTAAGGCCCGCTGGGGCCTTAGCAAAAGGGGATGAAATGGGGAGCCCTGGGCTGAAACCGCTGTGGTGTATTTTGCAGCTCCGTAGCTGATGACTTTAGATTAGAAAAGAGGTGGTTCTCCGTTTCATTGCTAATTGGGTATAACAAAAAGGCAATTTGAGAGTGTTTCTCAGGCACTGTCATGTTCAACATTACCTTGATTTCATCAATAATGTGGGTGTCGGGATCAATGGACTAGGAAATCTTGCCCTTAGAAAATCGTCTACATAACTTTCAAAGGTTCCAGAATGAGGGGACTGTGGGCAAAGTCGTTTGCTTTCGTAATCAGCATTCATGTATTCACATTTCTGTGGCCTTGCACTTCCTTATGTTCCTCCGGATCTTGAAGGAAAGTCTGGGAGAATATTTTTGGCAGAAAAACAAAAATCTTTCTCACCAACTTTTCCCACCATCGATTTTTGAGCTTGATTTCTTCACCATCATGTGTCACAAAAACGCATTTCCTGGACAGAAATGATTTGGGTCATTTAGCAGAGGATCGACCAATGGGGGCTGCTGACCTTGCTGTATTCGGAGCTAACAGGGTAGTTTTGTGTGGTTGGTTGAAATGTGACAGCTGGGATATTTCTTTTCCTCTTCCTTTTCATACCTCCAGACCTCAAGTGAGGTTTATGGGCTGAAGCAGGAGAGGAAGCTGCATTCTTGAGGGTTGAAACTTGACCTCGGACTGCAGAGAACACCTGCCTTCACCAGAACTGTATGGCAAACGTCAGTGGGAGGATTCTAATAAGCCTATGCCCTATTATGTATGTCAGGGTTAAGAACAAACATGGAGGACTCAGTAGCCAGTGTGAATTTGAAGGACACCCAGAGTTCTGTTGTCAGAGAGAGTAACTCATTACCTGAAGCCAGAGAGTGCACTGATGAATAGAAAGCACATGGAAGTTTCAATGAAGCCCGCACGCAAAGCACATGGAAGTTTCAATGAAGCCCGCACGCATGATGCTGTGTGCTTCTCTGGCTACTCCGGGCCAAGGAAGGCTCCAGAGTTCTGTGCAAGCAAATACTTAGACAGCAAAGGAAGAAACAGCGAATGACCTTACTAGTTGTGTCTCTCTTGCATGGACAAGCCCTCCTTGTTTACAGCCACAACCCAGCCAGTATTTAAACACTAGAGAGTTATAGACCTATGCAGATTGCCACCGTGCCAATAATTACCTACCATTAACTGCTATCCAAAATAATTGCAGCAGCAAGCCATCTGCCACACCAGGAGGGTTTCAGGTAGTGAGATAAGCCAAATCAGCATTCTTCACCCCTTGCCCAGAAGCGACCGTTAGTCTGAGTAATATATTTTCTTAACCACCGCACTAATAAGTAATGGTATGAAGTTGGAAGGTATCTTTCTAACAACGTGAGCTCATTACCAATAGAAGGTAGGGAATGACCTGGGTTTTTTTTTCCCCCCCAGCACATTCCTTTTTTATTTCGGTGGAAGGTGGAGCTTAGACATCATCTTGAAGGTTTCAGGTTTTCCATCAGTCTTTGTTAATTGCATGTCAAGATCAGGTGAAGTTGAAATGCAAAAGATACAGCGTGCATCCCGCAGAGTCTCCTGGGCTGACATTCCGGCGTTCTGCAAACTTCCCCCACCCACTGTTCCTCCCTCCCGCCCTCTCCTTCCTCCCTCAAAACGGAACTAAGTGTGGCACAATCCAAGCTAAAAATGCAATCAGGGAAAGTGTTTCTGTCGGGTCGTTGGTCGCTGATCACAACCAGGGAGGCAACCCCAGGCTCCCTCGGGCGCGATGACACCTTTGGCACCTGTGTTGAACAGCGAAAAGCCAAGAGTGCGCAAGGAGCAAGGGGAGAGTAGTCTGTAGGACTTGAGGCCAAGCACCAATCAGCCAGACGAGGCCAGGAGGCAGGGCTTACCTGAGGCACAGGTCACCGCTCACCTCGTTGCTCTCCTCTACCTCCTAGAAATGCGGCTTCCTGAGCTGGTGGGCTGGGTTTCTTCTCTGCCAACAGGCTGCCCAAGCCGGACAACATCTGTCCTTTGACATGTCACAAGTGGCCAGCTTGGCCTGGCCGTTTGCCCACGTATCTTTGGTTGGTCCCTCCGTAACCCTCTGGTCTTGACCGGCAAGGTCAGACAGGGTCATCCCCCTCCAACCCCATCAGCCAGCACACAAATACAAATCCCCTACTCTCTGCTTCTCTCCCTTGACGTTCCCTCAGCTATGGGGAAGGTTGTCTTTTCCTACAATTACAGCGTCAGCATTTCCCAGAAGCCTGGACGTGTGTATCTGTGTTTTTCCCACCAGCCCAGGGACAGGAAACACCTGTCTTTCCCTCTCCTCCTACCTACTTGCTGTCACCGAAAGCAAGCCTAGCCCCGAGTTTCCCTTTGAAAATCACAGCAAAGAGACTGGGCAGCTTTTCAAAGATGACAGTTGTTTAAGGGGAGTAAATTGGCTCAAGTTTTTCGGGGGAAGCTTTGAGAAGATCCAGCAGGCAGGGCAGATAGAGGGGGGGGGGGGGGGGGGGGGGGGGGGGGGAGAAGAAGCCAAGGGTGATGAAAACGAAGTCAGCTGGAAATGAGAACTGGTTGGTCTAGGGGGTTTTGAAGGCGAAGCTTCTTCCCGCCATGGCATCTGTGGAATGAAAAATACAATCTCTTTTTTTTTTAATATTTTTTAAAAGATTTTATTTATTTATTTGACAGAGATCACAGGCAGACAGAGAGGGAGAAGCAGGCTCCCCGATGAGCAGAGAGCCCGATGTGGGGCTCCATCCCAGGACCCTGGGATCATGACCTGAGCCGAAGGCAGAGGCTTTAACCCACTGAGCCACCCAGGTGCCCCGAAAAATACAATCTCTTTATTCTCACCCCCCTCGGTCTCTCCCCTCACCTGCCCCTTTGTCTCCTCCCTGCTGGTCTCAAGCCGGCCCCAGACCACATGGAACATAGATCGGGAGCAGGCAACTCAACGCGCAAAGCAGCTACATGTCCAGCTTTTTCCTCCTGGATGGTGGCCACTTGCCTTTCTCCCAGAATCACCAGGATCTTAGGCCCCTGTCTGATCCTTCCATCAGTGATGCCAGGCTAAGAAAGGAAACGGCCTCCTTCGGTCTGCACACAGACCTCGACCAGACCTGTGTGTGGTTAGCAGAGGGAGTGGGCATCCTGACTTCCATCTCTCTTTTCCAATTAGGGCTTTGCTTGACTGATCTGGGAAGAGCAATGATTTTAGCGTTTCTGCATCCCTGGATTTGCAGCTGGAGGAAACCTCTCCGCTCTTCTCAGAGTCGCAAACTCTAAACAGACGGTTTCTGAGAGGGCTAATCCAGAGGCCATTTTCGGGTCCCTTCTTCCTCCTTCCAAAGCCCGGTCTTTACCGCCATGACTGCAGCAAAGACTTACGTGGTGTTCGTCTGAGGAGTACAGGCACTTCCTGTGTCCAAGTGTATCAAAATGAAGCCCCTCGGCCAAGCAGGGGAGGACATTTGTCGGCTGTTCCCTTGTTCCCAGCCTTCTTTTCACTGTGCGAAGTTCTCATTGGTCCTGGGAACTCAACTGGCTATTTACACGCAAACCCCTTACCTGAAACATGCTTGATCTGGCCCCGGTACTTCACAGAAACTTGCTAACATGGGCTTTACAGTTTCCTTAGAAGGAAGTGCATACAGTGGACAGAATTGCAGGACGGCCCCGTTAGGTCCCCAGCCCTGGTGTATACACACTTGTCTTCATTATTCAACCAAGTGCTAACCTGGGAACTGCTCTGAAGAATTTTACAGATGTAATTAAGGCCCCTGATGCGTTGACCTTGAGATAGATTATCTAAGTATGTCTGGCCTAATCACAGCAGCCCTTTAAAGGGGGGAGCTTTGGAGCACCTGAGTGGCTCCGTCATTTGAGTGTTCGACTCAGGTCATGATCTCAGGGTCCTGGGACCGAGCCCCGAATCAGGCCCTCGGCTCGGCATGGAGTCTGCTTGAGGATTCTCTCTCCCTCTCCCTCTGCTCCTCCCCAAGCTGGTACACACACACACACACACACACACACACACTCTCTCTCTCTCAAATAAATGAATTAATTAAAAAAACATTTAAAAAGGAGGGAGTTTTCTCCAGCTGATGGAAGAAAAGAAAGTCAGAGATTCAGAGTATGATACGGGTCTGATGGACCATTGCCGACTTGACAATGGAGGGGACCGCATGGCAGGGGACACTTAGGAGCTAAGATTGGTTGTCAGGCGATGGCCTGCAGAGAAACAGAGCCATCAGTCCCCAAACCACAAGGAAATGAACTCTGCCAACAAGAAGAACAAGCTCAGAAGCAGATTTTGCCCCAGAGTCTCCAGACAAGAACTCAGCCTGGTCGACGGCTGAACACCAGCCTTGCAAGGCCGGCACGGAGAACACAGCGGACCTCCAACGCCGAGAGCTAACAGATGGGCGCGACTTTAAGCCAGTCGGGTTCGTGATGGTTTGTTACTCAGCTGTAGCAAGCAAATACAGTAGGGCTGCTTGTTCCGTTTCATAGAAGAAACTGGGGACAAGAAGATTGCTTACCTTGCCTTCCAAAGTCAGGCCGCCAGCAGACCTCAGGTGGGCTTTGGACCCAGAGAGTCTGGATCCAGAATGCGGGCCCCAACCATCGGCTCCTCTGCTGTGCATCCTTTGACGTCCATGGGCCCTCACTTTCCCTCTTCTGGAAAGGCTTTTCCGACTACCTCCAGCCGCTCTGGTCCCTCCCTGACTATACGCACCCTCCCCTTAGAGCATCAAATTATTTTTTATGACTATAACTGTCTGTGAGAGTGAACAGCATGCGTCTGTTGCTCCTGGCACAAAAAGCCCCCAGTCTGCACGTGGTCTTCTGGTTTCCCATGGGGTGCCCCCCCAGGGGGGCGGAGTCAGAGGAAATACTGCGGAGCAAATAATTGGGAACAGACAACATCACTATCTGGGGGCTATTGGGAAATGGCCTGTTGCATCCCATAAAGAAAAGGCCTCGAACCAAAACAACACCAACTGTAAAATCGCCCCACCTGTAACTTCCTACCCCTCCCTATAGAGGTCTAAGACAAAACCACCCTACTGAGAGATCCTAAAATTTGGATCCGGGCTGGGTGTTCTCTTCATTGCAATACCTTAAATAAAGTCAATTAAAAGAAAAAAAAAAAGCCCTGAAGGAAAGTTGAGAAGGTGTCAGGTGCCAGGAAGAGGGAATTTCCTTAGCTTCCTGTTCTCTGAGGAAGAGCAGCCAAGAAGTCTTGCATGAAAGCACATGGGAAGCACCGAGACCCTGACTTCGCCAGCGCAATCCCGGCACTGCCCCTTGGCAGATGCTGACGTGTGTTTTTCTTGCGATTATTCGTTAAGCGCGAGGCTGACGAGAGCCTGTGGGTTCCGCTGAAGGAGGCTTGCACGCGGCCGAAAGCCGAGTGGGGGAACCATTCTCAACGGCTGCCACTTGCGTGGGACAGAAGTTTCGAGGCAGCGGAGCAGCTGAGAGCCTGTTGTTAGAGGCGCACACATAGACACGCCTCACGGAAGCCACGGCGAGGAGAAAATAACAAGAAAGGCATCCCTCTTTTCGTGCCCTGTCCTTTGGCAGAATGTCCTGGGGTTGAAATGTGAAATCAGGGCAGACTGAGTTTGAGAACTGGGGAGATGCTGGCGTCCAGGACTTCGGAGACCAGTAGAATTTGCCTTGGGCAAGAGGCAAAGTTAAGAGTCAGAAAAATGTCTAATTTATTGGATCCCCTAGTAACAGACCAGTTCCATTGGGGAAGCCACAGGGAATCGAGAAGAGCGGAGAATCAGCCAAGAGCCTGTAATAAAACTCAGCAAAATAGGGAGAGTAAAAGAACCTTAAAGAGCGTTGGCACGGGGGCCCGTGGACCGGGAAGCGGGGCTGTTAAAAAAGGCTGGCCCGGGAAGAGGTGGAATTTTGGAAAACTTGGAAGACGTTGGTGGGTTAGAGAAGATCTCTGCCGGCGGGAGAAAATCAGTGCCGTCTGGCCCCCGGAAGCCACGCACAGAGCTCAGAGAGCAAACGTGCTGTCGGTACCCGGGCCCGCGCCGTGGGTCGGAGGGCAATACGTCTGATGATGCTGAGGGCAATGGAGAGCCTAAACGCAGGCACAAGTGGTCTCTCCTGGCCGATCCAAGTGGCCCCCGGGGTCTCCGTTACATCAGTTCAAATGGGAGTTTTCTCTTTCTGACTTATTTTCTTCCGTGGTTGACCAGGTGCAAACTCTGTAGGAATAGTGTATTCATCAGCACTTAACAGCTCAGCTCACTGTTTTTGCTCTAAGAATCATGTACAACCTGTAGCTGCTTTTTATGCATCCTGCGCCCCTCTGAGCCGTCAGCGACACCAGAGAAGGACCAACCACAGCTCCACAGTCAAATGAAGCCCCTTTATTAACCGCTGTTCTGCTGCAGGGGATTTTTAACGGGGTCACTGGACCCCACTGAGTTCATGTGATGAAGTCTGTGTTTCCCTTAAATTTGACACCAAATTTGCATTCTGTGCAAATACTTAAATTATTATTTTTGGAAAGTATACTTTGGTTTCAAGTGACAGAGGCCCAACTCAGAGTAATGCGAGTTGGAAAAGAAAATGTTGAGACTCCCGTAACCAAAACTCACCAAGGGCAGCTGTCCTTTCTGTCTCCCCAGTTTGAGTCCCCTCCACAGTCAGTCCTAGGACCAGACAGAAAAGGGTTTCTCCGATTTGCAAAAAGAAAGAGTCCGAACGGAGATGCCGATGGGCCGGTTCTGAGAAAACAGCCCGGCTGTAGAAGGCTGTGATGGGCCCACCTTTGAGGTGGCTGCCCACGCCTCGACCAATCACTGACATCAGGGAGGCAGAGCTGTTGGAAACACCTGTCAGCCAGGTGGCTCAGCGTGGGGAAGAGCAGTCCCCCAGAGTGATGCTGGGTGGACAGGCAGCAGGGGTCCAAGAGGAACTGCTCTGACCAGTGATGCTGGAAAGTGTCTCAGCTTAAGGGTAGGGCACTTTCTGACTCCCGTAGACACTGTTCTGGAGTTTCAATTAAGGCTTTTTAAAACCAAATTCGGGGGCTCCTGGGTGGCTCAGTTGGTCAGGTGTCTGTGTCTGCCTTCGGCTCAGGTCATGATCCCAGGGTCCTAGGATGGAGTCCCACATAGGGGCTCCCTGCTCAGTGGGGAGTCTGCTTCTCCCTCTCCCTATGCCTTTTCCTCTGCTTTTCACCCCCGTCCACCCCAGCTGGTGTTTGCTCTGCTGTCTCTCTCTCTCTCTCTCAAGTAAATAAATAAATCTTTTAAAAATCATAATAAAAAATAAAACCAAATCCATTCACAACAAATTCTTAACACGTGCAGACTTTTTATACCAACTATTAAAATCCTCCCCCAAGTAGCGAGGCATCTTTGTCTTTGGGCTTAAATCAACCTTACTCCCTCCATGGGAGCCCGAGGAAGAAACTGATGTGGACCCCGCTCATTCATGGGCTCATTCTCTGTCTCCCGACAAGACATGCCACGTGAAGCCAAGACACCAGTGTGTCGATCCTGCCTTCCTTCAGAAACGAAGAGGGTTGAGTTGTGGTCCCTGAAGGCTCCTTGCTGCCCTGTTTTCCAAGTATGTCACATCTTTGACCAAGATTTCTTCTTCGAAGTCTGTCAGAGCGAAAATATGGGGCATTTTCCAAGTGCGATCCATGAACTTCTAGGGTTTTGGGAGGCGTTTCTCGGGTTTTGCGAGCAATTGATTAATTTTCATCTTGAAAGAGTGTACTTCAAGATGATCTTAAGATGAGGAAACTCACGCCGATTGTGTTTTGCATACGGCAGCCCACTGAGCCTATGGTAGGTGGATCGTGTGGACAGATGGCTTCTCCTGTCTTTATTTAATTGAGGAGTATTCTGAGATTGCAAGGTGTGCTGCTAAAATCTGTGTATCAGGATTTTTTTGTACTGTTACCAAAATAAGGTGTTAGAAATTAATCAGGTTCTAAAATAAGACAATGTCTGTCTTCCATTACCCCCAAGTTTGAATGCTTGAGTTCATAATCCTGTTATCCCTCTCATTTTTATTGATTAGCTTTTAAAAATGAGTTTACATATTTTACCCTATTAGATTTATAATGATAAATTATAAATATTTTTTCTTTTTTGGCAATACTGGGTAAGATTTCTTTTGTAAGGAAGGTTCCACTTCTAGAAAAATTTTAAAAACCACTGATTTGGAATGTGTGGAAATAGAGTAAATGTCTTTTCTTCTTTTCTCTCAAATTGATGTGCCTAGAACTCAAGCCCCCTGCCCCTGCCCCCACTCCCCAGCTGTTGTCAGTAATGAGAGCATGGCTCTTGCTAATGACCATGCCTCCCAACACAGCTTTGCCAATGCTTCTGGGTAAGCATAAGAGAGCATCTTTTAGGGCTTGTACACTGCTTACTTTGCTGCACAACAAATCATTCCAAGATACAGTGACTTAAAACAGGAACCATTAGAAAAAAAAAAAGGAACAATGACAAGAACCATTTATTAGCTCATGATTTTGCATGTCAGCAGTTTGGGCTGGGCTCAGCTAAGCCTTCTTCTGGTCTCTGCTGGGCTCCCTGAGACATCTGTGGTCCACTGCTATATATGTTCTACTGATCTTGGATGTGCCCTCTTCCTTGGGGTTCCCTGTCTGGGACCTTGGCTGAGATGACTGTGGCTGTCCACGGCCTGTCATCCCCCAGTCAGCTAGTCCAGGACTTGTCATATGGTGGTAGCAGGTTATCAAGAGAGAGGAGACGTGTGCACAGCCCCTAGACGTCCTGGCTAGAGCTTTCTAAGTGTCACTTCTGCTTAGATACATCAAAGGCCATCTGGGGAGATGCAGGTCTCCTGGCCATTGGAGAAGAGGTAGTCTAATAACTTAGTACTGTTCCCCTGAGCAAGGCTTAGAGCAGGTCCCCTTTGCTGGTGAGTTGTCAGGCAGTGAGCTGGTGGCCCTAAGTGACAAGAGCCTGCCCCATATGTCAGTGAGAAAGATGTCTAACGTAACCCCCCAAAAATCGAATGACGCTGCTATGGCTGAATCATGTTCCGGCAAAAGTCATACATTTAAGTTCCAGCCTGCAGTACACCTCGGGACGTGACTGTTTCGGGGAGACTGGGTAATTAAGATTGAGGTTAAATGAGGTCACAAGGGTGGGGCCTTAAGCCACTATGACCCGTGTCCTTGAAGGAAGACAGAGAGACAGGAGGGATATCTATGCACAGAGAGAAGGCCCTGTGAGGACACAGGGAGAAGGCGGCCATCTTCAAGCCATAGAGATAGGCCTTGGGAGAAACCACGTCTGCTGACACCTTGATCTTGGACTTCTAGCCTCCAGAACTGTGAGAAATAAACGTCTGTCGTTTAAGCCGCACCAGTCTGGGGTGTTTCGTACAGCAGCCTGAGCAGACGAACACAGAGGCCAACTGACGGGGAAGAGTTGTGGCTGATCTGCTGGCTTGGGCCTGCCTCCACCTCAGCTCCTGGGGCACCGGCAGAGTCATGGCTGAAATGGTCCCCACCTCCCAGTATAGTTCCTCCGGCTTCAGGAAGCCTCTGGGCCTCCCTTTCCAAGCCCTTGAACACTCCCTCAGTCCTAGATAACACCGCCCCCATCCCTACTTATGGTCAAGGGCTTCTTGTTTGGCTCTTGATGCAGACCTGTTTATGGACAGACTTGAAGCTCCCCTGGTTCTGGAGACCATTTTTAAGGTCTGAAACGGATACTAGGCTGTTTCCCTGCAACCCTCCCACGATGGTCCTAATCCTCCCCAAGATCATGGACACTCTGACTGAATGGATCGAGGGCACAGCATCCTCTCACCAGGTGTTTCAAGCTTGTTTTGTAAATTTTTTTAAAGATTTTATTTATTTATTTGTCAGAGAGAGAGAGAGCGCGCGCACAAGCAGGGAGAGGGGCGGGCGGAGAGGGAGAAACAGGCTCCCCACTGAGCAAGGAGCCCGATGAGGGGCTCAGTCCCAGGACCCTGGGATCACGACCTGAGCTGAAGGCAGAGGCTTCACCGACTGAGCCACCCAGGGGTTCCTTGCTTTGCAAAATTTTAAACATTTCCTTTCCTATGAACCAATGTAATATTTAGAACAATGATGAAAATTTGTTTTCACTTCTCAGGTGTATTAAGAGCCTGTACTTTATAAGGAAATTTCCAAAGACCATTATCCATTCACTTATCTCTAGGGCATTTCTGATAATAACTGTTAATATGATTAGCGGCATGAATGTGTAGAATCCTTTCTACTTCTTGAAGCGCTTTTATTTACTTATTTTTTAAGATTTTATTTATTTATTTGATACAGAGCGAGCAGGAGGAGATAAGCAGGGGGAGTGGCAGAGGGAGAGAGAAAAGAGGATCCTAACTGAGGAGGGAGTGAGATGCAGGACTCGATCCCAGGACCCTGGGGTCATGGCCTGAGCCGAAGGCAGACACTTAACCAACTGACCCATCTAGGCGCCCCTTCTTGAAGCTCTTTTCAACAGTCTGTACTTAGTTCACCATAGAAAAGGATGGGTCTTTACAGCCAGTAAGAGGCTGACCGAGTGTTCCCATGGAAAGACACCCAGTCAGTCTGTTTTTGGATATAAAGCAGTATCCTTGGTACCAGCCTCGGGCAGCAGACTCCACGTAGGACCCCTGGGAAGAAAAGTGTTCTTATACCGTGACCCTCAGAGGCCACGCCTTCTGGAAAACCCTCCGCTGAAATTTGCAAAAACTCCCTCAGTGCAATGGCATCAAAACAACACAGGGAAAAATGTGTGTTGCTGTGTTTATCATCGTCACAATCATTGTGTCATTATAATGTCAGAGTGAGAAAGGAGGTCGTCTAGGGTAATTTGCTGTCAGGAAATGAAATAGACCATCAAGGACAGATTTTCATGCCACACACCGCGTCGCTCAGCGGCCCGGGCCCCTTGGAGAGATCCCCCACTACTCGGGAAGTCACATTGCTAAGCCATTGGATGTTAGCGTTTCCTGAGCAAGTTCTGAGAAGGGAATTCAGTCACTGGCATTTGTGTCCTAGGGCTCGTGTAACAAATGTATTCTTTCGCAATTCTGGAGGCTGACTCTGAAACGCAGGGGTCACTTGGCAGAGGGCACAGTGCTCTGTCCAGAGGCTCTGGGGGAGAACCAGTTCTTTGTCTCTTCCAACTCTTCCAACTCGGCCGCCAACATTCTCTGATTTGTGGCCACATCACTCTCAACCCTGCCTCCATGGTCCCATCACCTCCTCTTCTTCTGCGTCTGGGCGCATGGGTCTTCTCTCCTAAAGGGACACATGCTTCCTGTGTCTCTCTCCTAGAAGGACATGTGCCATTGGATCTGGCGTGCCCATGGATAATCCAAGACCATCTCCTCTCAAAATCCTTTGTTACATCTGCACAGACTCTATTTCCAAATAAGGTCACATTCACAGGTCCCAGGGATTAGGTCGTGGACATGAGGTCTTTTGGGAGACCACCCTGCAGCCCACTGCAGTCCCGTTCCGTTATGAATACAAAGGCCATGGGTGACCGTGGGTTTATTGTAAAAAAATTTTTTTAAATAAAATATCATCTAGTAGATAATCTTTTAAATATATCATAAAGACAATTATGATATGCCTCATGGTAAAATAAATATAAAATAGTTGAGAAAAACAAGTCAAAGGGAAAATAAGACCCATGGGGCCTAGAGGGAAGAACATCTCAGAACATCTCTGTGAAAACCTGCCCGCCCCCGAGTTAGCTATGCTCAGGAGAACCACTAGTCGTGTCTCTAGGGCAAGAGCTAGCCTATGGCCCAGGAAGGACACAGGGATTCCTGGAAATTCCCTGTTCTCCTCCCTCACATCTTGCACCTCAGAGGACACCATGTGATAGAAGGACCAGAGCCCTCCACCTTCCCCAGCACAAGTGGCACCATGTCCCACAGCAAGTCCATATAGTCATAACCCCGCGGGCCCTGTGCGGCCCAGGCCCGGCTCGTAGGCCTGCTGGCCTGTCTTATCGAAGGAGAAAACTGACAGCGTTGAGGTTCCAGAGAAACAAGTAAAAGGCTCCTCCTTTGGGCAGCCTCCCAACAAGCCTGCTGCTTTAGCAGAGCTGCTTTAAAATATATATATATACATATATATATGTATATATATATATGTATTTATTTGAGAGAGTGAGCAGGAGAGAGCACCAGCGGGGTGGAGGTAGGCAGCAGAGGGAGAGGGAGAAGCAGGCTCCCCGCTGAGCAGAGAGCCCGAAGTGGGACTCGATCCCATGACCCTGAGATCATGACCTGAGCGGAAGGCGGACACTTCACTGGCTGAGCCACCCAGCAGAGCCCCACGGCAGAGCTTCTGATCGATGCTGACGGGCATTATATTTAGGATAAATTGCCCGGGAGCTCATGGTGGGAGCTTCTCAGGGTTATCATTCAGCGCAGAGAGGGAGACTAGGCAGTTGGCTAAACCTGGAAGTAGGAACAGAAGGCTCTGTGGGAAGGTCGTGTGGTCCAACGGGACGGGTGAGTGGATTCAAAGCCACCGACCTTCATCCAGCGAGGAGCCAAAGGTCCAAGGGCGGTCTGGATCCTCCTCACTTTTGGATCTGCTATGACAGTGTGTCAAAGGGTAATCAATGCCATCCCATATGCCATGGCATGTGACTGCAAAATTGGGGGCTGGAAAAATATTAAAAGACATTATAACCAAAAGCCCACCTTTGATATTAAAAAACCATCAACAACGCCACCACTGAATGCCTAATTTGAGCAACAGAATTTAGTGGCGGCCCCTGTGGGTTAAACTCATTGCAAAATGTAAGCGAATGAGGTGGCCTTCTATTCTGTTATGAGCTGTAAATCCATTAAAAGGCCTGAGGAGGTCAGCCAGAAATGATGTGCTTGGATTTATGACAATCGTGCTGCAGCCCTTCTTTCTGGCAGTGATGGAGCCAGTGATCTGTTAAGGTTACTTGTAATCTGTGATTAGGAAAACTATTTTATCTGCATCTATGAAAATGCTTCTTCCTGACTTCCCTGGCAGGATCCACTCAGCGAAAAACACCAGTTACTCATTAAGTATTAAAACAACAACAACGGGACGCCTGGGTGGCTCAGTGGGTTAAAGCCGCTGCCTTCGGCTCGGGTCATGATCTCAGGGTCCTGGGATCGAGCCCCGCGTCGGGCTCTCTGCTCAGCAGGGAGCCTGCTTCCTCCTCTCTCTCTCTGCCTGCCTCTCTGCCTACTTGTGATCTCTGTCTGTCAAATAAATAAATAAAATCTTTAAAAAAAAAAAAAACCAACAACAACAAAGAAAACAAGCAGATGGACCAGAACAGTTGGGCTCCTTCTTGCCCTTCGGGTCTCCTTTCAGAGCTCCCCACCCACAGGGAGCTTTCCTGTCCCAGTGACCTCAAGGGATCCCAGGGCCTCATTTGCTGGCTCCTGCCTTGTTTTCATCCAGACTCTTAACAGACTTAACACCTTCTTGCTTATTGATAAGCTCAGCATTTAACCTCACTAGATCACCAACTTTTTAAAGGTTGTGCTGAATTGAATGGATACGTTCACATCCTCGTCCCTGGAATCTGTCACGGGTATCTTACTTGAAAAAGGAAAAAAAGGGACGCCTGGGTGGCTCAGTTGGTTAAGCAGCTGCCTTCAGCTCGGGTCAGGATCCCAGCATCCTGGGATCGAGTCCCACATCGGGCTCCTTGCTCAGCAGGGAGCCTGCTTCTCCCTCTGCCTCTGCCTGCCACTCTCTCAGCCTGTGCTCTCTCTCTCTCTCTCTGACAAATAAATAAATAAAATCTTAAAAAAAAATGAAAAAGGAATAAAAGTCTTTGTAGATGCTATTAAGTGAAGAATCTGGAGATGAGGAGATCATCAATCCAGGTGGGTCCTAATCCTAAAACAAGTGTCCTTTTAAGGAGAAACACAGGGAGAGGAGACACCGTAGAGGAGACAGCGTGAGCAAGAAAGCAGAGAGCGTGGTGGGGCTCCCAGGCAAGGAATGCCAACAGCCACGAGAAGCTGGAAGGAGCAAAGAATCGATTCTCCCCCTGCAGCCCCTCCCCCTGCCCCCAAAGGAGCAGAGACTTACTGACCCCTCGCTGTCAAACTCCCAGACTCCAGAACGGCGAGAACCCTCAATTTCTGGGAAGCCCCCAAACTAGTGGTCATCTGTTATGGTCGTCCCAGAGCCTAATAGAAGGATGGAGGCTTGCTTGCGTCTTTGGCGATGTAAGCTGGTATCCAAAAGCCTGGTTCGTACACAGTAGGTGCTTAATAAGTGTTTGGTGCATGAATGAGAAAAAGATCCTTCAGAGGCTCTGTGAGCAGGCAGTTCTGCATTGAAATCCTGGCTCTGCCACGAGTCGCCGAGAGGCCCGGGGCCTGTCTTCTGGAGATCCTGCGTCCTTGTCAGCAGTGTGGCCCAGAATACCCGCCCCGAGGGGCTGGAGGGCAGAGTGAGGTCACATATGTAACACCCTGAGCGTGGTGCCATGGTACGGCACTGAGTCGCCAGCAGGGCAAGGACCGCTCATTGGTTATTCTTCTGTGTTCGATGTGGGTGACTTGCCACGTGTCTGTCACCAGCCTTATCCAGTTACGTGGGATTCCCACTTGATAATGCAGTGGCAGCAGCCTTGGCCAGGTAGCCACAGCCACGGGAAGAGCACCAGGGCCTCCAGCCCAGCCAGCGCCCTGGCTTGCCTTGGCCACGTCTGGTGCTTCCGGAGATGGATTTCTCCACGGCCCCCCGGACGTCGGACACGTAGTGCTTGTGAATGGACAGAACACGGAACTGGGTCCCGGTGCCATTAGCCTACCTCTTCCAGAGATCACATCGCTTCCCGCCCCCCACACACGCTTCGGAGTAAAATCCGGTCAGCTAATGTTTGCCCAATGACATGACTTGAAATGATGGGAATCCTGCAGATTCCAGAAATGACTTTATTTTTCCTCCTCTTTTCTCTTTCCACAAGCATTCCTTAAGCCAGTTAAACAGGCTGCTCTCTGCTCACTGCAGACCTTTCCCTTGCAACAAAGCCTCTGGCGGGTCGGTGATGGTGGTCCTAGCTGACACCCGAGAAGTCCTTACCGGGGGGGAGGGCAGGGCACGGGCCCGCACTGCCTCCTTCCCAAACTATCTCACTTAATCCTCACAACAACCCCGTAAGAGAGGTACTATTATTGTACGCATCTTCCGTGGAGGAGAAAGGCTCAGAGGGGGTGAGGTTACACCAGAAACTGGATTTCCAAGGCAGAAATTCAACATTGGACTTGAACTTCGCCTCCTATCTGAGATCAGGTCCTGGCAGCATAGCTGAAATGAGAGTCGAGAGCAGGAGACCTGGGGGCTGTGTTCTCAGAGTGACCCCTTGCGTCGCGGCCTGGGGATGGGCCAGCCGAAATGCTCCCAGCCCTCGGCCATGGACACACACATCCTGTGGGCTTCCCAGAGGGCGAGTTGGTGGTAAGCACCAAAAGCCGTAAAAATAGCTCAAGTCATCCGTTGTGATGCGCCCTGTTTGTGCTATCTTTACACCACCAAAAAATGTTGCTTTTATAATCAGGGGGAAAATCAGTGATGGCCAAATCCCTCCCCCCATGTTCTGATTCCAGGCTTGGGTTTAATTGCAGCAGCAGCACCGGGGACGGTCCCTGATCTGCCCCTTATGATTCAGGTCTTCTCTGCTTCGGGTCCCCTCCGGCTCAGAAGACCCTGTCGTGCTGAGTAGGTCTTACTCAACCGCTGAGCCAGAGCAGTGACCCCAGGAGGTCAGGATGGGGTGGGGGGCCAGTCAGCCCTGAGTGAAAACAAGCCATCTGTTGCAACATACCATGAACCCAACTCGAAGAGGGGGAAGTGATTGTGTTTCAACCAGAGAGAAATGAGTTTGTGTTGAGAAATCAGCCCATTCGGCAAAGTCTCACAAAAATCTTGATACCATCGTTGCTTTCCCAACAGCGGACAGATAAGCCTGTGTGGCTGGCGTTCTTGCCACCCTCTCCCTGATCTTTATGGGGGCCCCATCGGTTGGCTAAGTAAGTCCTTGACAAAGCATCATTTTCCCTGCCGACTCTGGGGAAGAGCAGAAAAGGCTCGGGTCAGACACCCAGGCTGTTCCTTTGTCTTTTCCGTTTACCACGTTGTTTTGCCCCTTCGTGGACCTTCATTTCCCTGTCCAGAGACTGGAGGGATGATCGATTCACAGGGCATGGGGGAACTAGAATAAGAGAATCCACGCCAAGGACCCCCACAATACATGTCTAATAAGCTCTTCACAGACGCAAGCAGTGACATTCAATAAAGACACATCCTATGTGAGCTAATACCATGAGAGCAAGGCACTGGCATCCACGTGCTCCCCTTGTGTCCCAGCTCCCCGGCAGCCAGGCGGGGCCATAGGACCAGTTCTAGCCAGTGGCAGGAGAGAAGACGTGACCTACATCACTTCCTGGCCAGTAGTGAACGCTCCTGGGCCTCTCTTTCCTGACCCTGATGCCTTGGAAGGCCACCCGCTGGGATCTTGGCATATCCCCAAGGCCAGGTCCCTGAAGCACGCTGTGACCTTCACTAAACAAGTAGCATGAGTAAGAAAGGAGCCTCTGTTGAGGGAAGCCACGGAGATCTCGGGATTACACTGTGACTCCAGCAGAACCTGCCTGTAGTCCACCAACACAGGGGTGAAAGAAACGGGACATGGATTTCTTTTTCTGAGGAATCCAATCAGATGAAACTCTAAGCCCCCTTTCCTGTTAGGTTGGCTGGACATTTACTCAAAGTCATCACGGGAGCCCTTCTTCCCAAACCCCTTCATGCTGGCGGGATGTGCTTAAGGTCACAGGTGACAGAACAGGTGAGGAGGCCCCCTAGTCCATGTTCGTGACCTGGGCTTGTGCAGGTGGCTGGGGGCGGGGCGGGGGGTTACTCTGCTGGGTCTGTGCCAAGCTCAAACACAAGCATAGGACTATTTGCTGGTGTGGGTTTCTGGTACCTGAAACACCTTCCTAGGCACACCACGCAGTCACTTTCTGCCACCCTGGGTCACCCCCAAGAAAGAGACCAGACACACAACCCCCAGGCAACTTCCCTTTCCTAAGCAGCTTGCGGAATCTGCCTGCTTCCCTCAATAGTTTGTGCTTCGGTAGGCATATCCCACAGTCTGTCGAACTCCCCTGTCCAGCGTATCCCTCCATGGAGTTCAGGCTTCCTGAAAACCAAAAATGAAAAAAGCCAGAGAAGGAGTGGGGTAGCCTGTCTAAATTTTGCCTGCTTGGTCCTCAGTCATAAACACCCTGGGGGACAGGGAAACTCAAAAGCCCAGCTACCTTCTCGGAACAGGGGTGGGAAAAATTCCACAAGAACAAAAAAACACGAAAATATCTCAGTAAATGATCCTACCGTATGGGTCATTGCTCGTGCAGAGGAGGAAAACAGGCCAAGGTTGGTAATCACTCTCTCAGTTTGTGAATCCGATGGAAAAAAGAATGCTATGCAAATGCACCCTAGCTCAAGCTTGGTCTCCAGGCCAAGGACTTGAAAGAATTCCATCCGCAGCTGAGCCACAAGGAAACTGGCCCACAGACCATGACATTATGTACCCCCCCAACCCCTGATTACAACCCCCTGCAGTTTGATCTCCCTGCATTCGGACCTCTCTGTCCTTCAAATGCCCTTGCCCGTGTGCCAGACATTCAGGCAAAGCTCATATATGTACTTTTTTGAAAGTACTTATGTTCTGATTGACCTTGGATTATCAGAGGACCCCGGGTGTGGATTTTTAAGGTTCTTCTTTTTCTGGGTCCACTCCAAGGACGGCCGTTAGACCCCACTTCTGTCTTCTGCAGTCTGGAAAACGGTCCAGGAGAGAGAAGACCCTCGTCCGCCCATCAGTATCATTGGCGTGTGTGCGTGTGTGTAACGCTTACGCATGCATCCTATGTGTGTGTACATGAGGCATCTCTCTTGTTTATCTGGGGACCGCACAATGGGAGGATGGGAAGAATGAAAATGATGACATTTCAACAGATCCGTACGGCATCTCTTGCAGAGGACAGGTGTGTTAGCATTTTAGCCACGGGCTTGCGAGGCTGGGATAAGTCTGACAGCTCTGTACATGCTGACTCCCATTCGGCGTTTCTTTTTTTTAAACCATTAAGAAACATTTTTCATGTTTGCTGTGCAGAAGATACTGGAGGAGTGTGGGAGGCCCCGAGGAAGACATGTATGTCTATGGAAAATATCCAATTGCACAGAGTCCAGAACCCATCCCGGCGATTTTCAGGTCATCGTCAGAGGATTAAATGTCTCGTCTGCTCGTGATTCCGTGGCTGCAGCCCTGGGTCGCTCTGTGTCAGCACTCCTGGCGTTTCGGGCCAATTTTCCATCGCGCTAGGCTCTTCTATGTACCGAAGGGAGTTCAAGCAGCATCCCTGAGCGCTGCCCCCGCCACCTCTATTGCAAAAAGCTCTCCGAATATCACCACCCCCGGGGAGGGAAATGGACCCTTGCTGGGAAGCTCTGGTCTTCGCCAGAGGCAGCGGTCCTATGGAAAATATGGACGAACAGCTGTGGGACCCCAGCTCTATGAATCATCACATCATGTTGGGTGGAGGGGTTCCTTGGTCCGGTATGAATCTTTAATGTTTCCCAAATGTGTCGTGTGCACTATGGAGTCCAGGGGGTGCCGACATGTGCCGTGACTAGGAAGGGCTCTTGGGATGGGAGGGCTGGCTGCAGGACTTCCCAGAGCCTTTCCTGTCCTCCCACCACCGTGACTTGCCCAGAGAGGTTTGAGCATGGGGCTCTTTCCAAATTTCTTTGTGTGCTACCAGTGATGTCTGTGAGTCATGTTGGTGTTTAGCTCTGCACCCAGGCTTAGAATCTGGAAACATAGCTCAGCTGGAAGGGATCTGTGCGTTCCAGACTTGAGTCTGGGGATCCCAGAGATCGGGGATGGCTCTTGCTTTCCTCTCCAGAGTGTCCAGTCTACTCACATCTTTGGCGATCGGTCTTAAGGTTGTTAAGAAGATCGAGAAGCAGGTTTCCCACTGAGGTCACTGTCTCAGCTCCTGGCACGTTCCTCCTCATTGCCACGGGTGTCTAGCCCATTCTGTGAAGCCAAGCAAAATCAACAAGGTCTGCATGAAATGGATAAGTCTAGCCACTTTGATAAGATCTTTATTTTTTTCACACTTGGGAGCATGAGGACCAAGGGTTTCTTATTTTAGCTTAGATGTCCACCTCAGTTAAGCAAGTCATTTCATGCCTACGTGCCCAGCTGCATGTAGCTAATGTCTTTCGTAGTTACCGGCCCCTGAGTGTGAAGGCTATGCACAGTGATGCCCTCTCTACTTGGATGGGCCTCCTGGTTGCATGCATGGGCCTATGGATCCCTCTCCCTGGGGAGGAGCCTGGGGAGTCATCAGTGACCTTGCTCAGAGCCCCAGTACAAGGAGCGAGAGGGTTGTCAGTGGCCGGGAAGATGACAGACATCCAGAGTGGTGATGAGGAGGTGTCCTCAGAAGGCAGTCACTGAGATTTCTGTCTCTGTTCTGCAGCGAACGCCCACCAAGCCAGTGACCTTGAGGCAACTCCACACAGGTCCTTAACTCAGGTCGGTGTCCTCACCTATGAAATGGGGCCAATGGTGGACCTGCCTCATTGGTAATCGGGTAGTTGTGACGAGAAATGAGCCAGGGCTTGGGGAGTGCCCCGCCCAGAGCAAGAGCCTCCTTGTGCTCACTGTGGACCACCATATTCGAGAGCACCAGGGGGAATGAAGGGCACTGGCGACAGGTGTGAGGGGCTGGCTCTCAGGAGCCACAGGGCAAGGGCACAGCAGCCCGGGTTTGGATCAGGCTGAACACCTCCTTGTTGCCTGTCACTGGGCTCTCAAGTCTTTGTGGGAGCTTGTTTCCTTGTCCGGCCAGATCTGTTGAAGAAGTTTAGTACACAGCCGGGTTTCAGAATTGGGGATGGAATGGAGAAGCATTACCTTTCTCCAGCCTATTAGTAGTCCCAGTGCCAGCTCCTGGGCGTGGGAAAGGGACTTCCTTAGGGGAACGCCTTTTGGACTTGCTCTCAGGAACCGCGGGGCCAAGAACCACTCCGTGGCTGGTGGTTTCTGTTGGCTCCGTTGGCTGTACCTGCCTGTGGCCGCTTCTATTAGAGCTGCCAAAACAGATGACCACAAACTGGGTGGCTTAAAACACCAGAAATTTATTTTCTTACTTTACGGGAGGCCAGAAGTGCAAAGTCAAAGTGTAGGCAAGGTCATGTTCTCTCCTAAGGCTCTAGGGGAGCAACTCATTTGCTGCCACTTCCAGCTTCTGGTAATTCCAGGTCCCCTTCACTCTGATCACTGCCCCTGTGGTCACATTGCCGCTCCCCCTCTCTGCATCTCTTCCCCTGTGTGTCCGTCTTTTAAGGATACTGTGATGATAGGCAGGCAATCCAGGATCCTCGCCCCCTCTCCGGATCCCCAACTTAATCACATCTGCACGTCCCTTTGGTCATAGAGGGAAATGTTCACAGGTTCCAGAATTAGGATATGGGTATCCTTGGGGGGGAGCCATTGCTCAGCCTACCGCAGGAGCCATCCTAGAGAATGCAGAATAGAGTTCTTCCTTTCACGCTCGTGAGCAGAACTCAGGTAACTGGGAAATTAGGCTGCTGTTGTGCAGCATTCTTCACAGCTCTCCTCCCCTCCCCGCCCCGCAGCGTGAGGCATACAGAGCCCTGTGATAATGGAGTCCCAGAAATCACAGTAATAATAACTCACATAAATAACCATTTATTTAATCTTCACTAAAATCACATAAGGTGGGTACATTTGCCATCCCTACTTTTCAGATGGAGTGAGGCACAGAGAGGTCAGGTAACTTGCCACAGGTCACTCAGCTGGGAGTGGGAGAGCCAGGACTCGGGACCCTGGACCTGCCTCTCCAGTCCCCTCTCTCTGGATTTGCAAACTCATTCTTAATGGACAGACACAGCGGCATCACCACCCATCACCTACCCCTAAAAATCAAGCTTGGATCCACGAGCTAATGGAAGCAGATATTTTTTTCCAAGCTGGAGGACAAACTCTGGGGATGAGTGCTTGTCTGTCTTGGGAAGTGAAACGAGGAAATGAGGAGCATATGGGGAAGTCACCTTGGGGTCTGAGGCTCCCGACCACTCTTGCATCACGGTTCCCGTGGGCTTCCCTTGGCCTCGAGGGCACAGAGATGAACGGATCAGGAGGAGGATGAGTAGGAAGGGAAGAAATGGGAAATGTGCTCTTTGAACCCACGAGACCCAGCGGCAGGGAGACATCAGTCAGCAGCCCGTGACCTGTGTATGATGAACCACAAGGCTTCTGACGGTGAGTCAAGCAGTCTGCTGAAGGCTGGTCATTCTACATAATTCTATGGTGAGCACGGGCCGCCAGCAGGCGCTCAAAGCTTGGGTCTCGGGAATAAAGTTCATTCGAATGGTGAACAGAAAAGGCCACTTCCAAAAGCCCACGCCCTTCTTGGCCTCAGCCACTTCTGCTCGTTGCCATTGTTCTGACGTTCTCACACTCCGCTCCTGGCCAAGGGGATCCAGAAGGTCCAGTTAGATAAAGCCCCCTAAAGATCGCCCTTAGATAATGTGCTTGAAAGTGCCAGGTGCTAAGTAATTATTTCTGGGTTGTGATTTGCATAGCAGCCGGCCCGGGGCAGATTTACCAGGCTGCTGATAAAGCATCCGCCCAGGCTCCCTGAGGTCCCCTGTGGGTGCTGGGAGACATAGGGTGTGGAGGAAAGCCAGCTAGGGAGGGAGCCTGGTCCCCATCAAGACGTATTCCGAGGCAAATATGGCATCTCAGAAGAAAGGGCTCTGAATCCTCAAGACACTCTCAATTTGTTGATATCTCTTCTCATTTTTAACAAACAGCCACTCTCGTGCCTAATTTTGTATTCATAATTTTGTACTCTTTTTCTTAAAAAAACGGCCCTCCAAATATGTAAACATCAGGCCCCACGAAACTTGGATCCTTCTTGGTCACCAAAGATATAGAACAATCCAAAGGAGCATTTTCCAAACTCATCACCACCACAATAAACACCTCCGAATAAATGTTCTTTCTAAGGCCAGTGTCAAGGATAAGAATACTGAAACAGACATATGGACCAAGCAGGTGCACAGATTTAAGTGGAAAGCCAAGCCCCATCGAGGCTCACTATAATGCTTTTTAAATTGTCTTCCTCATGGAGTGCTTTTGGAAATTCATAAAACGAGGAAGACCAGCCTTCTGAGTTCCATTCTAACAGAGAACAAACTCCAGTGCCATTCCCGTGTTCAAGAAATCCCCCTACCAAGTTTTGGTCCTAGTGTTTTGGAGTCTTTGCAGCAGGAAGCTTGTTCAGACGTCTTGGAATCATTATTTATAGAGCATTTACTGTGTGCGCAGCACTTTGCCAAATACTGAGGCGGAAGCAAAAGAAATCCAGGGCGGATCCTTCCCCTTGAGAAATGTAGAGCTTCTTAGTTGGGAAGAAAATTATGTGACTCTGAAATATTTTACTTCTGCTCGGTCTGTCTTCTGAGGCTGGAGCAAAGGGACCACTACCCTGAGTTTCCAACAGAGAGGGTTTTGCCTGGGGGCCTGACATCCCATTCCCACCTCCCTCCCTCTGTTCAGGATCTTGGTGCAGATGGCCAGGGCTCCACAAACGCTTGAATATCATCCATCCTAGCATAGGTGATGGGACAGGGAGGGAACCTCGTTACACCTCTGCACCTGGTACAGCACCTTCTAGAATGGCTCAGGAATGAACAGCTCCAGGAAGTGAACAGGGATTCAAGTCGTTAGAAAATAATTAATGGACTATCACCAAATTCCTCTGCAGGGGACCTCAGTGTGAGCCTTCACAGTGGAGGGAGTGTCATTTCTCATAACAGCTTCCTAACCACCGAATTTAGCCCAAATATAAATTCGGTGGTGCACAAATGAAATAGCTATGCTTGAGAGGGCTTGGCATCGTTGCACTGCTTCTGGAAGGGATTCTGTGTCCAGATGCCAAGGGGAGACTTATTTCAGCAGAAAGGACAGAGGTTATTTCCCAAGATCAGCTCAGTCTGTCCTGATGCAGGAGAAGCAGGAAATTCAAAAGATGACACAGTTATAAAGAAGGAAGGAGGGCAGGTAGAATGGCTGGAGATTTTAATGTTCTGGCAAACATGTGATATCCAAAAAGAAGCATGCAGATCAGCTTCCCTTGAATAAGCTTGTGATTTCTGTTAACTGCCTTTGAGAAAAATACAGTAAGTAGTTCGTTCAGAGCTGTGCACCCACTCCCTGGGAGCTATGGAGT
>ML100770.1:28675-45755 GCA_003697995.1 Taxidea taxus jeffersonii | reverse complement strand
AAAAAAAAAATCACTTATTGTAAGCAGAGGCGAGACAGAGAGTGAAGCCCTTGTAGGATGCAGGCCTTTCAGACTCATATATCATAGGTTTAATAAATAAAATATCAGTCAGAGACACACTACACACTGATCTCTACTCAGTTCTCCTGGAGCCACAGTGTTCAACCCTGGGCTCTATGTTCTGCCCACAGACTGCAAACAGAAACAGAGAGAAACTCCCGGTGCACTGACCTGCAAAGATGTGCGCTTCTTAAAGTAAAATACAAAATGAGGCAATTCATTGGTTTTTCTCCCCAAAGATTTGTTTATTTTAGAGAGATTGTGTGTGTGTGTGCGCGTGCACGCGCGAGGAGGGGGAGGGGCTTAGGGAGAGGGAGAGAGACAAGCAGGCTGGGAGCAGAGCTGAGCGTGGAGCCCGATGCATAGCTTGAACCCAGGAACCTGAGATCATGACCCAAGCCAAAATCAAGAGTTGGACGCTCAACCCACCAAGCCCCAAAATAAGGCAATTCTGAAGCTGCCACAGTTCTGAATCTCTACATGTATGAGATAGTGCAGAAATTCACTGGTCGGGGGGAACAGTGTACAAGTGAACGATCATAAACCCCATGAATTATAAGCCTCACTTATTTAATTATTGCTAAGAACAAACCCATTTCTGGACTGAGAACCCTGAAAAACACACAGTAGGGCTGAGAAAGCAACATGCTATCACTGTCCTAGAGCTCTGCTCCATGAACGGCCCCAGGGCGGCCAGAGACAGGGAGGACACTCCCCTCGGCAGCAGCTCGTGCCACTGCTGACCACGGAGCAGGTACCACGGTTCAGGTCAACCCCACACTCCCAGGGGCGCTCTTCCTTCAACCTGAATATTCTAAAATTTCAAGCATCCTCTTTCAACCTCTCCCTAATCAAAAAGTCAAAAATGTGAAGGGACAATTCTCAGAAGAAATATAAAAGACACAAAAGGAATTTCAACCACAGTAGTGCAATCAGAGTGAAAACAGTAAGATCCTTTTCACCTACCAAAACAGCTCAGTCTGATTTTCCCGTTCTACATATTTCATGCAAGTGGGGGTTATAGTAAGATAGTTTTGTATTTTGTTGGTGGGAGGATAAACTGGGGCAAACAATACTGAAAACAACAGACATATATATATCTTAAACCTCCCCCAAATGTTCATTCCCTTTGCTATAATTCTACTTGTAGAAATCTATCATAACGATCACACGTATAAACAGTTGTGAAAATGGATACTAATCGCTATTAAAGCATTAGCTATTAAGCATTATCTAAAATCACCCAAAAAATCTGAGGCTATCTAAATATCCAGTGCTAGAAGAATAGTTACACATGATTTATGGGTACTAATATAGTAGCATATTAGCAATTAGGTTATGAAGGAATGCTGATGTTAAAAAACTCATAATATATGCAAAAATCAAGCTAATGAGGATGTTTACAACTATCTATGTGAATAAGTAAATAAAAGGCAAACTGGAGAAAACATCTATACAATAACGATGGTTATCTCTAAGGGATAGGATTACGAGTGACTTTCATGTATGTGTGTGTCTTTCCTTATATGATAACATTTGTTACGAATTTTCCATATTTTCTATTATGAGCATGCAGTATTTGTATAATAAGAAAAATAACTTTAAAAAAATCATACAACATAGCCTTTCTTTCTTCCTTTTTAAACTGAAGTGGAGCTGACACACGCGACAGCGTGGCATCTGGAGGCCCTCTGAGGAGGACATTTTTCCTGAACTCAGCAGAAATTCAACTGGGCCACACAGAACAAGCGTTGTGCGTGCAGTGTTGTCACCCCAGACCCACTTGCCCAGCCTGCCCCCCACCTTACCTTGTGATAAAAAGCTGCCCCCGTGAGCACCATGGACACCTCATTGGTCCACTCAGACTCGTACTTCCACTTACTCATCTCGTGGTCCCAGAGGTGCAGACGACCCGGGTAACCCACCAGGCGGTCAGGAAACTCCCGCCAGACCTGAGGGAGAAACACATCTAGTTCAGACAGAGACTAAACCCAGTGCTGCATCACCCAGATGGTACAGACAGACTCCAAGAGCCAGATCCTCACCAGCTAAGGTTGGAATGGGCTTCTGAAGAGGTCTTCAGAAAGGGCTATTCTACCAATATTCAAAGGTATGTGTGGGCTCTAATTTCCTCTAAATCCTCCTACCATTGCTGGGCAATTTCAAGCCACATAGTAACTCACTTATCTGGGACCAACTGGGGAATCCCCTAACAAATGAGGAAACGGGTGCCATTCTTAATGCACGCGTGCAAGAAGAACACATGGACCCCTATAACTCGACTGTCCTCATGTATTTTTTTTTTTTTAAGATTTTATTCATGAGAGAGAGAGAACAAGTCCACAAATGGGGCTGTTGGGGCAGGGGAACAGGGAGAAGGAGACTCCCCGCTGAGCAGGGAGCCTGACTAGGGGCTAGATCCCAGAATGCTGGGATCATGACTTGAGCCGAAGGCAGACGCTCAACAGGCTGTCCTCATTTATAGTAAATCTGGTGATTCTGAAAATGTCGTCTCTGTTTGTAAAGATTTGTTTATTTATTTATTTATTTAGAGAGCGAGGGAGTGAGCAAGCGGTGGGGAGGGGCAGAGGGTAAGTCTTAAACTCAACACCCAGAGCATCGCCCCATGTAAGGCTCGATCTCAAGACCCTGAGATCATGACCTGAGCTGAAACCAAGAGTCAGATGCTTCACTGACTATACCATCCAGGTGCCCCAGAAAGTTTGTTCTAAAAAAAAAAGTTTTTAAAACCCTGATTCCCTGGAGCACACCCATGCTTACGACCTTTTAGAAGCCTCGCTTCTGTATAAGTCAGTTTAACTTTAGTTGAAAGAAGAGGAAGTTGGTGCCATTAAGGAATACTGACAACTTAGCAGCTGTTCATGGTGCCACTTCTTAGCAAGCAGGATTCCTCATCCTTTACGGGGCCTCTAAACAACAGAGCTCCCGAGGGTCCAGTCCTGTGCCCTAGTCTCCTCTTTAAACAAGCTGAGTCATTTCAACTAGTTTCAATCACTTTTAAATATCTCCTCTAATCTACTGATCTCTGAGTCTGTTTGGCCTAGAGTGTTCCCGAGAAAACCAACTACTTAATATCCTCAATGGGATAAACAATGGGCATCTCAAACTTAACATGCCCAACACATAACTCTTGAGTCCCTATCCCCAGATAAACCGTTCTCTCAATCCTCTCCATCTCACCAAATCATCTACCCGACTGCCCCAGCCAAAAAGCTACAAGTCAGTCTTTATTCCTTCCTTTCCTTCTTCCCCACACCCCATCCATCAGCAGGTCCTGCTGGCTCTACTTCTGACCACCTCTGGCCAATTCTCCCACCCCTCTCTCTAGCTCAAACCACCATCATCCCTCACCTAGACTGTTGTTAACGAGCCTCTAACTCATGTTCTTGCTTCCACTCTTGCCCTTCCAAACCATTATTTACACAGTGTCTCTAACAGGACTATTCTTAAAAGAATATTAGAGAACAGATGGTCTCTAACTGACAATAGTTCAACTTATAATTTTTCAACTTTACGATGGTTAAAAAGCAATATGCGTTCAGTAGAACATGACTTCGAATTTTTGAATCTGAATTTTGATCTTTTCCTGGGCCATCTCTCATGATGCAGGGCATCAGCTCTCAGCCCCGTGATCACCAGGGTCAATGATCAGTACACTTAAAAAAAAATAAAACCGGGACGCCTGGGTGGCTCAGTGGGTTAAGCCGCTGCCTTCGGCTCGGGTCATGATCCCAAGGTCCTGGGATCGAGTCCCACATGGGGCTCTCTGCTCGGCAGGGAGCCTGCTTCTCCCCTCCCCATTCTGTCTGCCTCTCTGCCTACTTGTGATCTCTGTCTGTCAAATAAATAAATAAAACCTTTAAAAAAAAAATAAAACCATCCTCTACTCAAAAAACTCTTCTGGTTTTTGCTCTTAGGATTCAATAAATTACTTTATTATTACAAAGTACTTTATATTACTTTATTATTATAAGTACTTTATTATTTATTTATAATAATAAATACTTTATTATTATACTTTATTATTTAATAATATTTTATTATTTAACTACTTTATTATTTACTTTATAGTAAAGTAATATTTTATTATTATAGTAATACTTTATTATTATAAAATAGGCTTTGTGTTAGATGATTTTGCCCAACTATAGGCTAATGTAAGTGTTCTGAGCATTTTTTTTTTAAAGATTTTCTTTATTTTAGAGACAGAGAGAGAGAGCACACAAGCAGGGCAGGAAGCAGAGGAAGAGGGACAAGCAGACTCCACACAGAGCTGGACGTGGGGCTTAATCTCACAACCCTGAGATCATGACCTGAACCAAAATCAAGAGTCGGATGCTTAACTGACTGGGCTACCCAGGCACCCCAACTTACAACAGTTTTATCAGGTAACCCTCTGTTAAGCTGAGAAAGATCTGTTTGAGGGTAACTCAACCAACAGGCTGTATCCTATTTTATGCGTGTATATATATAAATACATATGTAAGCATTTTAAATTAGTGTTATCTTCGGCACATATTTACCCATACATATATCTTGTATGGTCATACACTGCGGCATGTGGAAGCTTCCCCCGTGCCCACAAGTCACTGAGTCTGGGACCTTTTCATGAGGATACCAGTCAGAGTGAATTAGGGCCCACTCTAAAGACGTCATTTTAACTCCATTATGTCTAAAGAGATCCTATTTCCAAATAAGGTTACTAAGGGTGAGGATTTCAACATAAGTTTTTAGGGGGAACACTTCAACCAACACCCCCTCCCAAATCTTTAAGAATGTTCCACTCCTGAAAGGAAACAAAAAATGGGTTCCCGCTGACCAAGAATAAGAGCCGAAGACCTCAGCATACTCTAAAGGGCCCAGCCACTCTCCCACCTCTCCTCTTGCCACGTTCTCCCACACTTCCATAGCCTTTCTGTTCTGGAGTCATGACCGCTGCATCTCTTTCTTCTGACTGGAATGTTGTCCCAGCTCTCCAGAAAGCTACTTCTGGTGTATCAGTCAAGTCTCTGCTTAAATGTCACCTACACTCGAGAGGACTTTTCAGACTTTCCTACCCAAAGTAAACACTGTCTCCCTCCCAGCCATTCCTCATCACATGCCCTCACCCCAGGCTTTCCTTCACCAAACATTCATTTTTTGAAATTGCTTTGGTTATTTACTGTTTCCTGATCATGCACCTATTTTCCTCCCACAGAACTGTATCTCCACGAAGACAGAGCTCTGTCTGATTCACTGTGGTTTCCCAAGCACAAAGAGCAGTGCCCACACAGGACAGCATTCCATTCACACTCATGGAACGCACAGATGGGCTCGACCTCAGCACGCAAAAAAGCTGAGACTAAAAGAAGGGACTGAAGATCCTTTCTCTTTCCCTCACAGGCAGAGCCAGTGTTCTCCTTAATTCAGAAAGGAAGTCTGCGACAGTCCTGATCAACGGTTACCATCAATAATAATGTGATATCCCTTGCACGTGAAGATCACAGTAATAATTCACCATGGCTAAAGCACATGTTTTAAACTGCTTTTCCAGAAGCGGGTAAGCGGTATTCGCTGAGTCACTACATGTCCTCCCCAGTCCTCCTGTGATCACCCACATGCTTTTATGAGATACCCGACCCGGGTCTTGAGCGTGGTCTGGGGTTTCCTTGTGGGAGCCCAGTGCACCTACCAGGCCTCTGAAACCCACAGCCTTGGCCTCATTAACACCATGTTGTACCCAACAGAGTTAATCAGCCACAGCCGCCATCCTACTAGCTGCAGACAAACGAAGCCATGTCAGACATTTCCTCAGATGTGTGAGGCTGCTGCTGTGCTCCTACTCTGGGGCTGGGATTTCAGCAGATTAAAATAATAGGATACTACTCCGGCTTTATAGAGCCCAGAGCAACAACACAGTCCGTGAGCCGTGGCTTCTGTTCAGTGCGCGGCCGGGCGCGCTCCCGCACTGGCGCTGGCAGTTTCCTTCTGTCGGCAGCAAGCACCTGCCTGCTCGAGTAGCACCAGTACCATGGTACAGACCAGCGGTTCCCCTCCGTGGACTTACAGGTCAGCCCCCTGCAAGCCAGAAGCCGCCTTTTCCTCCACCCCATGGCTATTTTGAGTCTACACAGCTCTCTAATCCGTGCACTGTCCCCAGGGTCCTTCTTTTCAAGCCCCCATTTGCAGCCACCCTAATAACACTGGCTCCATGTTAGGGTCAAATGTGGTTAGGATTTTAATCTTCTTCCCGTTAGCCGAAGCCACTTATCAGACTTCTCTCCACAGGGACTTAACTGAGTGACAGTGGGTCACCGAGTGCTGAACTACGGCGTTCTGAAAGCATCGAGGTGTTCTGAATTTCAGATTCCTCTGGAGCCGTCAGTGAGCGCTGTTCCTCACGCGGGGCCTCCCTGCCCTTGACTTACTCCAGGCAGCTGGATACAATCAAGATAGCATCCTTGTCACTTCATCTATAACTCTGCAGCTGACTATGGGATCAAAACGGAGTGGAGCCGAGCAGGATGGGCCCTCTCTAATCGAGCCCCAGTGCAGCACGAAGGCGATTATGTAGACAGTAAAGCGTCTTCCCAGCCAGAAGAGTGAGAACTCAAATTCCACCCCCTCTCCCTGTGACTGCCCACCTCCCACTCTAGTTCAGCTCTTTCCTTTTTACCTCGGGGAAATGCTCTGGGGTCAGCCTTTTGTCATTACTAACAGATGCCTTTATATATTCGCGGTGCGGGACACCTGAAACTTCACATTCTAGCCCCGGAGTTCTGGTCACAGTGCTCCACTGGCCATGCCCGGGTCACGGCGCCATTACTCAACTGCACTGTTCAAGTCCTCTGCACACACCGTCCTCATGCAGCTGCAGTCACGCGTGACTCCGTGACTCCGCAGACAGAGCCTCTGTCTATTACACCTCCAGGCCCTGGTTAGGGGTTTAGCAATAGCTGAATGGCTCTTCCATTCGAGGCTATTTCCACGTGACTATTCAAGCGGAGATTGTAGCAACATAATAGCACGCTCTGACTGCTTTCTGCCACTCGAATGTTTACAGCCTTGGTCCTAACCAACTTATGGACATTTGCTCTTCTCTGCACTTCCAGCCACGCTCACTGGGCTCTTTTCTGAGTAATCTATTCTTGCGCGCCCTCTTTCTCTCTCTCTCCCCTTCAACTTCTGGAGGTCTTTTGTGGCTTCCCCTTGCTAGCTGGTCAGACTAGGGTCTTCCACCTTTGTTTCAAAGCCACAGCGCAGCCTAGATGACATGCTACGAGGGCGTGCGCCACGAGCTCCTGGTGAGGTGGACGCCCCAGAGCCGGCTCTGCCCTCAAGGAGTCGTGCAAGCCACCTGCTCAGGTTGCCTGCTATCGTTTCGCCATCTGTAAAAGAGGGGTTGGATTACGTGTCCTCTAATGTCCTTTTAGGGCTGAAATCTTGCATCTTTTTCCTTACTAACATATTCCCATAGAAACGAACTCATCAACTGTGATCAGTTGCAAGTTGCACGTCTCTAAAGTACACAGCCTGCGTTATTTAACTTCGGCTTACGATGCCATACACATACGGGTACCCAATAAATGTTCCTGAAAAGAGGCTAGCTAATGCACTCGATCTAAGCCAGCTTTAAGAGTGCATTTAAAACGCAGGGTGTGTGCTAACCATAGTCAGATTCAGGAAACGGACCAGGGAGGGGCGAAGGGGGAAGGTGTAGCAACAGGTGGTGCCCATCTGGGATACACAATTATGAAATCACGGGTCAGCTTTAGGAGAAAAGTAACTCTCTGAAGTGGCTGCTATAGTCATCACACTTTCAAAGGCATGGTTCCACAGGGATATTGCTACTGGGTAAGAGGGTTACCATATGTACCAGGAATCAGGAGCCCAGAGATAGACCAAGAAGTAGTGAGGAAAATACGGGGAATACAGATTCAAGGCACATCAAACCAGGCTGGGGTTTCCCACCTCTTCTTGCACACGACCCCTGGGTTCTGTCAATCCCTCACCGTCAAAGTGGAACAGAACCCGAGGAGCCAACCCAAACCCCGTGGTCACATGGCTGGGCCAGCGGGGGCAGAGCAAGAATCCCAACTCCAACTTGCAACCGTCTTTGAATCAGCGGCCCGTCTTCCCTCAGGCTTGCCTTGCCTGCTGCCCAGATGGGAAGGGGCTAGCTGGCTGCATTCCAGTTCCACACTTGTTTCCACGGAGGAGCCTGTTATCAGATTCACTCTCAGGCCTCTGGGAACAGAGCTCACCTTTTATATTTGGCATTTCCTGAAACAAAGTGGAATGGAGAGCTTCAGCCTGATTGGCTCCATTTTCAGCTCATGCTTTTCATCACACTGGTGGCTGGCAGTTTTGGTCAAGGGGGTGCTTTGCAAAAAGCCGAAGAGCCTCTGTCCATGCCTGGGACACAATTAAATGCTAATGCTAGACATCTAGAGCAAGGGAGCCCTGAAGTTGTCACCCCGAGTTCCCTAATGCTGATTGGTTTTGACAAATACATGTACATGCTGTGTTAAGTATTAAGATTTACCTGTTAGATCACTTCAGTCTGCCTGAGAGACTTTTCCAACCCAAAGCAGCGGTCTGCTTAAAATAAGCCAACCAGGAAAGCCAGGATCATGGGAAGGCTTCTGGGATTTGGGTGTAGAAATCCCATTTGCCCCAGTCTGGCTGAAGGTTAGTGCCTTGGTTCTGGGAGACAAGCTCTCCATTCCTTTCAAGTTCTTTCTTCAGGCTTAGGGCAGTGAGGAGGCAAGAGAAACAGGCTGGGGTTGGCCAGGCTTAGTGGAGGAATGTGTGCTGTTAAAATCTTCACAATTAGGAAGACACTGTCAGAGAAGGTGGCTCTAAACCATTCTCCTCTTCCTTATTTGCCCCAGCTCATCAGATGGCACAGCTCGCTGCCTTCTGTGGATGGGAAGGAGAAGATTCACACTTCGCCAGTCTGAGCTGCTGACCCCTACCCACACGACCTCAGAGATTTGCAGCTAAGACCGCTTGGAAGACAAAGCTCGTTTGGTCCAGCTCCCTCGCAGTACAGGCGAGAAGCCAGAGCAGGAGAGGAAGTGGCTCTCCCAATAACACAGGGTTAGTTCAAGTCTAAGGTTGGGCCTAACTCCCAGACTGGGCATCTATTCGTGAAGTCACAGGATTCCCACTCCTCCGAGTCTCAAAGCACCTCATCTCCCTAAGCTCAGTCCCTCCCTTGGTAGACAGAGTCAGGTGACAGTGTGTGAAATCACAGTGTCCGTGTTCGTCACCGGTGCTAGTGCAGACATGGGAAGAGTCACACGTGCACACCACCCAAGCTGAGAGTAGAAAGGGGTAGAGAGAGGAGGTGGGGAGACCCACAAAACCCTTGTTCCTCCCTGGTACTTGTCTTCTAAAAGCTGAAGGCTCTCCAGGAATGTGGTTCCCATTTAGCAAAGAAAGCCACATGCTCACGCCATTAAAAGAAGGAGCCCCTGTCAGTTGTGGAACAGTCCAGTGGGATCCCACACAGGACGTCCATGGGCCCATTGGAGCCCTGTAATCTGTGAGGCTCCAGCAGAGAAGGAAATACAAGCAAAATGCTCCTGAATGAAAAATTAAACTCAACTACTATTTTTCATGAGGCAATGAATCTCCTGAGAGATAATAACAAAGGGAAGGAGAGAGGTGAGTTTGAGGCGACGGGAGGAGGAAGGGATGGGTCAGGACTGGGTCGTGGGTTTTCCAATCTCGCACTCCTTAGGACCCACTAAACAAGAAATCATTTTTATTTCCATAACCTCAACTCTGGGGAGGGGGACACTATTTCTAAGTCTGGCCTCAGGGGATTGTTCAATGAAGTTAAAAGAAGAATAGTGATCATAAGTCAAATGGCTACTCTCTTTAAATCCCGCACGAGTGGAAACAGAGATTTTAGTTTTTATACAAAACCATTACTGAGCCTTCAGAATTTCCAGCTGATTTTGGTGAGGCTCCATTTAAAGGACTGGGGACCAAAGATCTGAGCTCTGTCCAGCAAAGGGAGAAACTCTCTTTACTTCGAGTCACTGCCCTGGGTGAGTTCCACCACTTGCAATCAGGAATGCTGCCGCAAAATGGCCAAAACCCCGTTTTCTTCTCACTGTGCAAAGGGAAGATGTGCCATTGACCATAAACTCTGTAACTCTGGCTGAAACATCAATGTAGCTCCAAAATGATTCTGTAATGAATTCATTCAGCCTAATGCCCTCCTGATACATCTGCTTAAACCCTACAATGTCCTAGTGGGGAATCAAGCAGTTGAGGGACTCTTTCAAATTATTTATTTATATCCCACACATTTCCAAAAAATGACTTGGGGTGGCCTACAACAAAAGGCAAAAACTAGAATAAAATCCAAACCATCAAAAAGAAGGATTCCTCAATGGCATTTTTTAAAAAAAATACAGAGTTGTTCATCCACCTTAAAAATATCAATCCTAATAACAAGTTTTGGAAAGGCAATCCAACAGTAAGCTAAAATCATAAAGTTTGGGGATGGAAAGATTTGAATATTCCTATTTATTAATTCATTTATGTATTTGACTCACAGATACCTACTGAGCCACCACTATTTTTTCCCATGAAATATTTTGAGATAATTGTAAATTCAAAAGCAGTTGTAAGAAATAAATGAGATCTCATGTACTCTTCAGCCAGTTTCCCCCGATGACAACATCTCACAAACTAGAGTGTGACATCACATGATACCGCCTTTGACACAGTTAAGATACAGAGCCTTCCTGTCACCACGAGCCTCCCTGCTGCTGATCTCTAACCCTCCCCTCCATCCACTGACAATCAATAATGCATTCGCCATTTCTGTAATTTTATAATTTCAGGAAGGCTATATAAATGGAGTTGCACAGTATGTGACCTTTTGAGACTGGCTTTTTTTACTCAGCATAATTTTTTTTACAGTAATTTACTTATTTTGAGAGAGAGAGAGAGAGTGCACACATGCACACACGGTGGGAGTGACAGAAGGAGAGAGAGAGAATCTCAAGCAGACTCCACACTGAGCGTGGAGCCTGATGTGGGGCCTGATCTCACGACCCTGAGATCACGCCCTGGAGTGAAGTCTGACTGAGCCACCCAGATGTCCCTCACTCAGCATAATTTTTAGGGACTGTCTTACACACTTCAAAGAGTGAATACAAAACCAAAGTAGATATCTTGGTACCAAGGAGCTTCCCATTTAGAAAAGCTAATGCCACATGCATAAAAAGCTAGAGATGAAAGAAAGTGAGGATGCAGTTGAAAAAGCACAAAAAAAGAGTTAGGAGGACTAAGATTACTTCTAGGCTGGGGGTGGGAAAGCACAAAATAAGAAAAAAGCTTTATGGATTTCATTTTAAGAGAACAAAGTTAAATTACAAAGTGAGGGTTGAGACTCCCACTGCCTCCAACAAGGTAAGTAATTAGTACAAAATTACCCTTTGCTATGTGTTTGGCAGGCCAGCGAGCAGATGACCCCTGCTCAGATCCCCCCACTGAATACAGAATACGGAATCACTTAGCTTTGAACAACTCTTTCTAATTCTACTGACAGAAACTATGTGTAAGAAAATCCAATGTCTGAACACATTAAGTTCACTCATTCAGTCAGTAAATACTTCCCGAGCGTCCACTCTGTGTCCAGCACTAGGCACAGAAAAGTCCACGGAGCAGACACAATCCTGCCTGAATGCCCCGCTCTAAGTCAGGGGAGCTTTTCCACCGGCCCCAGAGATCTAGGCTGGGGGTGTAATTAGTGTCCCGGCTGTCCAAAATGGCCAGAGTGTCGACATGAGAGCTGGACCTCTGCTGCAACCCTCAGCTCTTCAAACCAACTCAAAGGCTGGTTGGGAAGCTAGAAATTAAGGCTGCCCACTCCTGATCTATACCAGTCACCAGACAGTAGCAGGCAGACTGCAATCACGATTAACGTGAACCCCAGGCACCAATTTTTGAGCACCAAGCAGTAGATATGACATAAGAGGGGAGCTGTAAACATCATTCAGCCTGGCCCACCTTGCTTTCCAGACTCACTGCTCTCAGTCACGACCGTTCCAAAGTCAGCGGACCACTCTGATCCTTCACACTCTCTTCTTAGTCTTCCAAAATGTGCAACTGCTTTTTAATGTTGCAGCCATCAACCACCACCGCCTCAAATTCGTGATCCTGAAAGCCATTTTACAACTGGCAATGAAGGATGCAGCTTCACACTGGGGAACAACCTAGAATGTTCTCTGGAAAGCTACAGACACTGTCCCCCTAAGAGTCGCTGCTGGGGCTTTCACTTGCCCTGGCCCCAGGCCAAGTCCTGCCCATACACCTCCTTGAAGCAACTCTATCAAAATCAAGGCAGATAAGCAGCCTATGCAAAACAAAGTCCCCATATCCCCAAATGTAAGCCGATGCTGAGGCTCTGAACTCCTGCAGCAGCCAAAGCCTGTAATCAATCCCAAGGAGACAACAGGCAGCTTTTGGAACAAGAACCCTCAAACATATGGATCCTTTCAGGTTAGAATATCTTTGCAGCTATCTCCTTTGGAACAGGGGGAGGGAAAGTATGCATTATTTAAACCATCAAGTGTACCAACACCTCTTTAAAATAACTATCCCACATTATAAGCATTAGTTCTCGAAGCCCAGAGCTACAAAGCCAGGTGGAGCTGACCCCGCTGCAGACAGGAGAGATGTGGGGCACAGTGGAGAGCAGGCAGGGCCGGGAGGAGAAAGGGCAGGGGAGCACCAGCAATGCCTGGCACACGTAAGTGCTTGTGGAAAACACAATGAACCCACTCACCTGACTTGCCTGGGATGCAAGTCTGCCCACAGGAGCCACCCAGCGATGGTAAGATGCACCAGCAGGAAGCCCGCGTCCTCCTCTTTGGGACAGGGAGCATCCGCCTTTTCATTAACAGCTAGGTAAATAAATTCTGAGCTTGTAATTGTAATTGGCTCAGTGGGGAAGAAAAAAGTGTCACTCTATTGTAATTCCCAGCTGGGCACTTTCTTAAATGCTCAGATGTTGCTTCAATGTTCAGCATACATATTCGATTTCCTTCCCTTAATATTTGTTTGACTTATTCTCCAGCGAGGACTGGGTGCTTTCGAAAGGCTCTGAGAGGTCAAACTTCAGCGTGGCTCCTCTCAGCACCTCCGTGGGCTCCTGGCCGTGCTGGCGGGTCCTCTTTCAGCTCCTGCTGCAGTGGCTGCCCGAGGCGTGGCCTTCCTGGCTCCCGGGGGCCCCGGGTGCAAATCAGTGCAAGCTGGAGATAGGACAGACCTAACAGATGCCTCGGTTTTCCTCCACGCTGAACACAGGGAGCCCGCGGCAATGAGGAACACCCCAGGGAGAAAACGAGAGAGAGAGAGAGAGAGAGAGAGATGCTTGCCTCTGCCCTGCCATCCTCCCTGTATCTCCTAGAGGGAGGCTCTAACTGTACCTTCTGGGCAGGGACACTCACCGGAATGAGCCATTTGGCCCACACCTCTTTTGAAGACAACAGTTTCTATAATGCCCATTCTGTGGGTACATAAGAAAACTGAAAAATGGAAGGAAAGACAGAAAGACATCTTTTTCAATATTCAATACTGTACGGATATTATGGCCAGGCTCCGGAAAGGTACTCACTCAGATATAATACCCAAGGTTCAAAGAGCTTACAGCCATCTACTTCTCCAGATACTTAATGAGGAGGGCACAACGCAAATCCTAAGAAACATAAATCTAAAAAGCTCAGCTTTGACAAAACAGGTCTAGGTACACCGGAAAGCTTTAGTGTCAGACCCAGCACAAATGCTGACCCAGAACAGCTGTGGCAAGGTTTGACTTCGTGCATGCCAAAAATGGGCTCAGCTCACTGTGAATCCTAGTGAATGGGGGGCCATGTGGACAGCCAAAAGGTCAAAGAATGGAAATCTTTGGTACTGGTTCTTTCTGGAGGCTGAGACACATCCACTAATTAGATTATCCACCCACTCCAGAGATGGCCCTTGCATTTTGAGCCCTTATTTGGGGATGCTCACTTTTTATTAGTCCTGGCTATGTAAGAACTGAGTTGCTTTGTGCCTTGGAGGAACCCAAAGGGTAAGCCTGCCCGAGAGCCCATGGCAGGATGAGACAGAGTTCCATGTACCATCAAGAAAAACTTCTCTGAAGATAACCTCTGGATTCCCAACAAACCTGAGCAGATCTTCAGCTGTAGGACCTGGCTTACATCTAGGGAGGAAAGCAGTTCATTTCCTATCAGAAGGATCATAGCCACGAGCCTTCGAGAATCCATCTTTAGACCCAGTCCAACACTTGTTCTACCTGTTAGTTCCCCAGGCCCAGCCTTTGTGGCACTTTCACTGGCAGAAGGCTGGGAGAGACATGAACAGGACAGAGAGCGCCTTTTTTTTTTTTTAAGTTATCTGCTGGCTTTTAGAAGAGGTGATTGGGAAGTCTAGTCTATGATAGGCTGTTTTCACCTCTTGGCTCCTCTAGCAAGGAGAGAAAAAGTGGGATACTAGACTTGAATCATAGATATTATCATCTCTCCGCTCTCCCTGGATGAGTATATAGGCATCTCTAAATTCTACTAACTCTGGAATTCTCCAATTAGCCTAGCTCCCTCATCACAAATTAAATGTGAGCTATGGGTAAGCCGGTCTTTTCCTTCTCTTTGGTTCTTTAACCCATCTGAATATGAAGTCTATGGGCTTTCCACCTCTATCTGCCTGGCTTTCCCTGTCTTCAGTGTCTGTCATTTCAAATTCACTTTCTACATACATACACCTTTCTATAAACTTATCTCTTTTTAGTGCCATAAGTTTTCAGCTGGTCCTATATTGTCTGACCAACCTAGCTTCCACTGTTAACCCAAACACAACTCCGCCGTCCTCCATCTGCTTCTCACTGCCCCGTGTGACCACACACACCGAGCTCATTCTTCTGCTCGTACTTTCCCTCTTGGTTCTTCCTCTACCAGGAGAACCCACTTGGAAATGGTTTTATATTCTCCAGGGGAAAAAGTGGGGTGTTCTATGCGATTTTGCTTGCCATGATTCATTGAAAGTATATACTTGCCCTAACCTAGTGAAGTTGTGAACAAAATGATATAAATTCTCATAATTTATTAGTATCCAAGAGGTTTAGCCGGCATCTGCCACCTACAGGAAACCCAGGCAGTAAAAGGAAGGCATCGGCCTTTTGTGCGCCTAACAACACACAGTGGCTCTAAGCCAATTCCCATCCCCACGTGAACCTCTGACTTTATAACCGGTACTATTAGCCAAGAGCGTTCCACATCTCTCAGGTGAAAAATGTTCAACACTTAAGTGCTACTAATAATTTTTATAGTTGGAAATGAGGATCAAAGTATGAAAGGAAAAATAAATTCACGGGTTCATACACTCAGCCAAGTCCTCCTGGCTCATTTTCTGCCACATGTTTTAAACTCTCTTTAAGGCAGGGGAGGGAGGAGGAACAAGTTGCATTTTATTTCCCAGCTCTTTAGTTTTGAAGTAAAGGCAGACAGACTTAAAAAAAAAAAAAAATCAAACACTCAAGTAACACTATACTTGGCTACTGCTCCCCCAGGAGTTCCTTGCAAATGAGTATCAAGAACTCAATAGATACTTTCCTGGTAAAATACATAAACAGATAAATAAATTATCCCAGGCTGAAAAGAATTTCCACATCTGGTAGCTTACTAGAGCTTGTCAAACAAGTCAGAAACACGCAGGGCCAGAGAAGAGCATTCTTCAGCTCCTGAGTTCAGGGCTGGAGAGGGAACGTAATATTTCCCAAACCCTCTGCCTTCCAACAGGGAATATGACCCATATAAACAGGCAAATGACCCCTGTGTTTTCTTCCAATTAAATAAGTTACGATCCCCAGTATTAGGTCTCGAATCTAAATGTCTGTGGGCTCATATCATAGACACTGGAAGGCAGAAGGTCTCTCCTCTGTGGCCTGGCCTTTCATCCCCAGGCACTTGCTGCTGTGTCCCTTCAGGGGGACAGCCAATGTCCATTTCACACCTTAAAGAAGTACCTGTGCCCCCCTGCCCCGCAGTTTCCTAAGCAGTAAAGCATCAAGTGACAGAATGATCTCGGAGGTCCCTTCATATTCTGACACCATGTTTCTTTTCCACAGCCTTCCAGCGGGGGTGCCGTGAATGGTCACCAGACCCACTGCGATCCCGGTCCTCTCAGCTCGTCTACAGGCCTCAGGAGACACGGCTAACATCATCTAGCTGAGCTCTAGTAAACTACCTTCTGGAAAGGGGTTCTCGAGTCCACTCTCTCTTACGTCATACACGAGGCGCATGCGAGGGGAACGTGCAGTCTGCAAGCTCCCTTTGGTCTCTACTCTATGTTCCTTAAGCAGGCCCTGGAGCCCATCACTTTCAAATGGTCTCTGGATGCCGAAGCTTCCACCCCTCTAACAAAAGCTCTGCCTTACCATGCCCTCTCGTCTGGGACAACCGCGCTAGGGCTCTCGCCTGAGTACATGTTAGGCCTCTGAAGACTCATCAGCAGAACCATGACCAGAACAGGCCTGGGCTCACCGTCCTCTCTGCTCTGGCGGTCCTCCATTAAAGGAATGGCTGTGCTCCCCCTTTGATTCTGACGTGCTGCTGCCCATGGCCTCCCTGCAGCCTCATGATGCGATCCTGTCATGTTTCACAAGGAAGTGAAGGAGACTGCCACGTCACAGGCACAGAAGTTTGCCACTTCATCACATGGAACGGCCGCGTACTGTTATCCCTCAGATTCATTACCCCCAAAGGGATTTCAGGAAGTCATCTGCTCAATTCTTCCATCTCCTGGCAGCACTAGTAAAACCGCTCTAGATACTGGGAAGACTGCTGGCTCCTTTTTTCTGAAAAATTCCCAGATGGGGAGATGCTTCTGTCTCTCCAGATTCCTTAAAAAAATTCTTTGGAGCCACAGTGAGAAAGGTCTGCTGCATCGTTTCTCTTTGGTTCTCACAGATTAAATATTTAAGCTATTTTTTTTT
>ML100770.1:11381-23675 GCA_003697995.1 Taxidea taxus jeffersonii | reverse complement strand
GACAACCTCCACAGACATAGCACCTACTTGGCAGGGCTATGAATGGCTTCTTTCATGGCATCTGCATGGAACCGAGTGGATACAGTCAAAAGGGCTGCATCACAGGGCTGCCCTCTTCCCAGTCCTCTGGCAAGAGAAAGTGGGTTTTTCTTGTTGTTGTTTTCTGTTTGTTTCTGTTATGTTTATATCTATATGTTATAGCCTTCCTAGCACTGAGGCTGGGGTTATACAGAAGGATGGTAAGGAGGGAGACAGGGAGAAAAGAGAGGAAGGGAAGGAGCCAAAGAAACTCATTGCTGCGGCATCCCTCAAGTCCTGAGGTCCCTTGCCAGCCTGACTTCTTTCTCCAGGAATAGGGTAAAATGTGCTTATGCAATCTCATCCAGAATTGGAAATCTATCATTCATTCACTAAGTTACAGAATACTCAAGTAGACTTGTGACTAAATTAAAGAAGGACTTAATAATTACCCAGAAATTTGATATGACCATTGGGACTTTGTGTCTCCCAAAGAATGAGAGGTCTTTCTATGTGTGAAGGACAGGTATATCATCTTCTTAGTGAAAGAATAAGGTTGTTATTATTGCTGTAAGGAAGCTCAAACATGTGTAGAAGGGTGTGCATGGACACAAAGTAAGTAAAGGTGGGTAGGCTGTGCTAGTTAGTAAGCTGTTGTCTTGAAGCCCCAACTCCTCCTAAATTCTGTTTTGTGATACTGGGGCTGAGACTGCAAATATCTCATTTTTGCCAGGTTCTGTCAATAGGGAGCACTAGGGATAGAGTGGAAAACTGGAGAAATGAAGAAGGGAATTACTTCCCCACTTGCCTGCTTTTCCCAGCAGTGTGGCATTTCACCCCAACAGGAGGTGGTTCTAGGTTCTTCCACCATGCCAGAACTGGTCTCATCTGGACCCTCAGAACTACTAGCAGAAACCAACCAGTGGCCCTCTATGAAGATCTAAGGCCCTCCTCTGGGGAAGAGGAAGGACTCTCTTCTAAGCCTGTAGGTTCTAATAACCCCAGCCACTTCCCTCCTTTCCTTTATTCCTTATGTTCCAGAGTTATCATCTTTTTACACTTTCACGGTTCCCTTTTGCTCTCTCAAGCTCTCTGATACCTTGTGTTAGAAAATTTCATATATTAAATCCATTCTATTGAACAACTTTTATGGAATCTATTTTCCTGATATGGATTCTTATTTGTGAATATTAGAATAACAAAGAAAATATTCAGGTGTTTTTATCTTCACCACAGAGAGATTTCAACTATTGGGTTTGACTGGTACACGGCTGAATATAGGAATAGTTAAATAATGATTATTATAATTCTATAATAATTATTATAATTGGTTTTCTCTGTAAGCTCAGTTATATAATGACATTTTTTTTTTTAAGATTTTATTTATTTATTTGTTAGAGAGAGAGAGAGCACGAGCACAGGCAGACAGAGTGGCAGGCAGAGGCAGAGGGAGAAGCAGGCTCCCTGCCAAGCAAGGAGCCCGATGTGGGACTCGATCCCAGGACGCTGGGATCATGACCTGAGCCGAAGGCAGCTGCTTAACCAACTGAGCCACCCAGGCGTCCCTATATAATGACATTTTTATAAGTGACACGGTACAGTGAAAATACCACTAAAATGAGTTTAAGCCCTATTAGTGTCACCTGCTAACTGGGTGGCACTGGGCAAGTCATTTTTGGACTTCATATGGCTTATGGATAGGCCTCACCTGTAACTAAAAATGAGCAAGCTAGAGTATCTCTAATTTTCTTCCCAACCTAAAACTATCACTTTATTCTCAAGAAATCACCAGTAAAACCATCTGGGCCTGGAGTTTTATTTATAGGAAGATTTTGATAACATCAGTTTTTTTAAAATAGAAAATTATATAATTCTATTCAATTTTATGCTAAGTTATAATTTTCAAAAGAATTCTTACTCTTGTGTAAATTTTAATAATATTCTCTCATTATTCTTTCAATGTGTGTAGGATCTACAATAGCAATCCTTCTTTAATTCTTTTTCATTCCCAACAATGATAATTTATGTTTTCTTTTTTTGAGTGTTCTGGCTAGGGGTTTCTCAATTTTGTTAATCTTTCCTAAAGGTCAATTTTTGGATCTGTTAACTTTCTCTGTTTTCTACTTCACTGACTTTATTAGTACTTATCTTTGTTCTTCCTTCTACTTGCTTTGGGTTTAATTTATTCTTCTTTTTCTAAGTCTTTAAAGGAGAACAAACTTTAGGTGATTGCTTTTAGAACTTTCTTCTTTCCTAATACAAGCATTTAATTTTGTAAGTTTCCTCTAAGAACCACTTTAGTTGCATCCCACAAGTTTTTCAGCTTTGAAATGCACTTACAATAAAATCACCAATTTTAAGTATGTTTTGACAACTATAGAGAGTCATAAAACTACCATCACAATCATAGGATAGAACATTTCCACTGTCTGAGAAGTTCCTTTCTATTCTTATGTTGTCAATCCCACACCCTACTTCTGGCAATATAGTTCCTCCTACTCTAGAATTTCATATACATGGACACACACAAGTACTCTTTTGCACCTGCCTTCATTCACTTCGCATAATGATTTTGGATTTTTCCATGTTGCTCTATATATCACCAGTTCATTTCTCTTTCTTGCTGAGCAGTATTCCATTGCATACACATTCCACAATTTATTCTTCCATTTGCCAGCTGATATATACAGCTCTGGATCTTATGAATAAGGCTATGAAAAATGAGTACAAGTATCTGTGTAAAGATGTATGTTTTTCTTTCTTCCAGAAGCTGTCATATGAAAAGTAGACGTTTAACTTCCTGAGAAACTGAACTGTTTTCCAAATCAGTTGTACCATTTCACATTTTTACCAGTAACATACGAGAATTCTAGTGGGTCCAGAGCCTTATCAACACGTGGTACTGTCAGTCTTTTAAATTTTATTTAGTCATTCTAGGGGGTATGTCTTGGTAACTTTATGTGCTTTTATTTTAGAATTGCCCTAATGACTATGATGTGGAGAATTTTTTCATATGTCACTTTATCTCTACATATCTTCTTTTGTGAAGTAACTGCTCAAATCTTTTGCCCATTTTTAAAAATTGATTTCTTTGTTTCCTTCTTACTGAGTTGTGAGAGTTCTTTATATATTTTGGATACAAATTTTGGGTTTTTTTTTTTAAAGATTTATTTATTTGAGAGAGAGAGAGAGAGCAAGGGAAGGGGCAGAGGGAGAGAATCTCAAGCAGATTCCCCACTGAGCAAGGAGCCCAACATGGGGCTCAGTCCCAGGATCCTGAAATCAAGACCTGAGCTGGAAATAAGAGCTAGACACTCAAGCAACTGAGCCATGCAGGCGGCTCAGATAAAAGTTCTTTACCACATAAATGTTCTGAAAATATTTTTCCCAAAAAGTGTCTTTGCAAATATTGTTATTTTGAGGAAGTCCAACTTATCTATTCTTTCATAAGTCATCTACTTGTTTCCTATTTAAGTATCATTGCTTAGCCTAGACACACTACGGTTTTCTCCTCTGTTTTCTTCAAGAAGTTTTCTAATTTCCGTTCTTAGGACTACTTAAACTTTTGTATACAGTGTGAGGTGAGGGTCATGATTTTTTTTCCTCAACATAAGGATATCACATTGTTCCAGCATCACTTAGTGAAAAAGACTGTCCCATCTCTATTGAACAGACTTGGGTCCTTTGTTGAAAATCAATTGCCCATATATATGTGTTCTATTTCTGGACTCTTTATTCTGTCTCGTTGATGTGTATGTCTAAGTTGACAACAATACCACAGTGTCTTGATTACTGTAGCTTTACAGTAATTCTTAAAATAAGGGAGTCCCGAAACTTTGCTCTGCTTTCCCAAAATTGCTTTGGCTATTTTTCAGGTTCACTGTGTTTCCATTTCAGTTTTAGAACAAGCTCGTCAATTTCAATTAAAAAAGAAAAGCCTTCTGGGATTTTGAGTGGGACTGCTCCGAATCTACGGAAGAATATGGCAAGCACTCACACCTTCCTCACAGTTAAGTCTTTGGATGGATTCATATGCTACATCTTTCCATTATGCAGTTGCTCTCCAATTTCTCTCTGGAACATTTTGTGGTTTTCACTGAACATATATGGCGCCCATTTCATTCCACTTTTCAAGCGTTTTGTTTTTTATATGCTTTTGCATGAAGATAATTTTTTTATAGCTTTTTGGAAATATAGTTGACATACAATAAACTGAATCTATTTAAAATGCATACTTTTATATGTTTTGACATCTGTCTATACCAGTAAAATCATCATTCCAGTTAAGATAATGAACATATCCATTTCCCCTACAAGTTTTTTTGCCCCTTTGTTATTCTTCCCTCTTGCCCTTCACAGCTTCACCCTCCCCACTCCTATGCCAGGCCAACACTGATCTTTCAATCACTAAACATTAGTTTGCATTTTCTAGAATTTTATGTAAATGGGATCATGAAATATATTTTCACCTTGCTTCAATCACTCAGCATAATTATTTTTAAATACATGCATGTTGTTATATGCCTCCACAGCTCATTCATTATTTATTACTGAGTAGTATTCTATTATATAGATAGATAGATTTATTTATTTATTTATTTGACACAGAGAGAGAGAGATCACAAGTAGGCAGAGAGGCAGGCGGGGGGTGGGGGAGCAGCTCCCTGCTGAGCAGAGAGCCCAATGTGGGGCTCGATTCCAGGACCCTGAGATTATGACCTGAGCCAAAGGCAGAGGCTTAACCCACTGAGCCACCCAGGCGCCCCTCTATTTTATATATAGACCAGGATTATTCGTTTAAATCCGACAGACACTGGGTGTTTTTCCTCCAGTTTCTAGCTACTACAAATAAAAACTGCTATGAATATTGGTGTACAAGCATTTGTGTATCCATATGCTCTTATTTCTCCAAAGTAAATCTCTATGAGAAGAATGATGGGGTCACACGGTAGATGTATGCTTAACATTTTAAACTCTAAACTGTTTTCTAAAATGGATGGATCCAGATTGTAGATCACAGGAAAGCAGACAGGCAGACAGGCTAGAATAACTTGTTTCATATCTTTCACATGCATGCTGGTAATAAAGATTTGTTTATTTATCAAATATTACTGAGTAACCGCTAAAAGGAATGAACGGGGTTGGGCACAGAGGATAGAGCCATGAACAAGCCATGGTTCCTGCCCCTGCAAGCTTACATTCTAGAAGAAAAGCAGATCCACAATTAATTATGTGGTTACGAGAGCTATAGAGTGCTCTGAACCTAACCTGGTCTAGGAACTCTCTGAAAGCTTCTTTGAGATAGTGACGTTCAAGGAGAACGCTGAAGAATGAATGGCAATTCACAAGATAGATATAATCCCAACACACTGTGCTAAACACGGGAAAGTGGCTCTGGGTTCCAACATAACTCCCTGAGGACATACATTTTTGTTAAGAGATTTATTTATTCACCTTATCAGTCAAGCTTGCTCCCAATCCCCACATGAAATAATCCTAGGCTTTGGCATAAAAAACAGGATTTGGGAACACCATTCCCTTCTGTCTTCTGACTCAACACAAAAGTAGGTACCCTCTCTAGAACAGAAATGTCCCCTGTGAAGAATGGAAACAACAAACCACCTTCTACCATGAACCACGGTAGACTCATGAGGGGAATCACAAGACCGAGTCTAGCAGGTGCCACCATAGCAGCTGCTGATGGGGCGTCATGTAAAGTGCAGAGCGCACTGCCCACCGTGCAGGAGGTGCAGCTCCTGAGTTTTCCTTCTCTGCGGGAGGCGCTGTGTAACGTTCTAATGTACGTGATGACCTAATGCAGTCACAACCGTTACTGCCGTTTCACGTAAGAGTATACTACCACCCAGAAAGATTAAATAACCTCTCCTTGGTCATTAACTGGTCAGTCAAACGGCAGAAATTTGGGCCCAGTGCTGTCCCAACTTTGTCCATTATATTAATGACTATGCAAGAAATAACTTTTACAGTTGAAAAAAGAGCTACCCTATGACCGAGCGATTGCACTACTGGGTATTTACCCTAAAGATACAAATGTAGTGATCCGAAGGGGCACATGCACCCGAATGTTTATAGCAGCAATGTCCACAATAGCCAAACTATGGAAAGAACCTAGATGTCCATCAACAGATGAATGGATAAAGAAGAGGTGGTATATATATACAATGGAATACTAGGCAGCCATCAAAAGAAATGAAATCTTGCCATTTGCGATGACGTGGATGGAACTAGAGGGTATTATGCTTAGCGAAATAAGTCAATTGGAGAAAAACAACTATCATATGATCTCCCTGATATGAGGAAGTCAAGAAGCAACATGGGGGGCTTGGGGGGTAGGAAAAGGATAAATGAAACAAGATGGGATGGGGAGGGAGACGAACCATAAGAGACTCTTAATCTCATAAAACAAACTGAGGGTTGCCAGGGGGAGGGGGGTAGGGAGAGGGTGGTGGGGTTATGGACATTGGGAAGGGTATGCGCTATGGTGAGTGCTGTGAAGTGTGTAAACCTGGCAATTCACAGAGCTGTACCCTTGGGGCTAAAAATACATTGTATATTTAATAAAAAAAAATTTTTTTAAAAAAGAAAGAAAGAACTTTTACAAAATTACCCCAAAGCACCAACAGCAGGGATACCTGAGAAACCTTAACATCAAGATAATTCCATGAGAGACAACTGATATGCTCATGGCTCTTTGTGGGAGTTTTATGAACCTGTGGTCTCTGACAGGGTAAAACCCTCCGGGCTGACAGTACGGTATAGACAAATGGGATCTCCATTCCAACTCTTCCACTCATTAGCTGTGTGACTGCACCTAACCTTGTTTCATCTTAGTAAAGAATGAGAAACAATAATCACGTTGCAGGTTTGGGAGAAAATGTAAACGCCTAGAGCATTCACTGGAATATGGAGAGTAGTTATGAAAGTTTTCCTTCTATGGCATCTTGAAAAGATTCCGATTGATGGGGATGAAGCGTTTTCCTGCCCATCACTCCTCTGATATACGGTTACTTCCTTTGAGGTGATGTGGAATCAAACACAGGGCACTGGAGGAAAGAGGGGAAGAGGCCAGAAACAAACTCAAGACTGACAGAAATCCCAGATTTCAATACACGTGAGATCTCATGATCTCATTTCAAGGTCCAAAGGAATACACTCATTAGGCTACCCTTCTTTCACTAGACTTCATTAAGCCCAATGAAAACACTGAAGAGGGAGCACTCTGTCTGTCTCTGCTACATCGTTCCCAATGTTCCCTTTTTCCACTTCCCTTTTACCACAAAAATAAACACATAAGTATGGTCTGAAGCCACTATATGCAAGAGAGAGAAAACACTGGCAGAAGCAGTGGTCTTTTTGCCAAGAGCTGGCTAGAGAAACAAGTAGGTAATTTGCTTTTTTAAAAAATGGGAATAAGAGTGCTAAAAGTCATCTAATGCCCTAGATGTGACCAAGTAAAAGACATCTCTGTGAACGAGAATAAACCCAAAAGATGATACATATTTTATTAGCCACTCACACCTCTCACTGGCCAGTAACTACAGCGACCAAGTGTGTTGCACGTCTGGCTCTTCTACAACAATTTCTTTTACACTCAAATGGAGATGCATAAAAAACACCATTTTAAACTTGAAGGTTAGAAAATAAATTTCTCTCTTTTTTTCCTAGGATTTATTTGAGACAGAGAAAGAGAGCACACAGGGGGAGGGGCAAAGGGAGAGGGAAGACTCTCCAGCAGGCACCCCGCTGAGCACAGAGCCCAACGCAGGGCTCGATCCCAGGACCCCGAGATCATGACCTGAGCCGAAACCAAGAGCTGGACGCTCAACTGACAAAGCAACCCAGGTGCCTCAGAAAATAAATTTCTGTAATAAATATAGGAATACACAATCCATATTCATTTAATAAAATTTGAGTTCAAATGGCTTCACCTAATACAATTTCATGACTTCTTAGAACCTTAAATTCAGCAAACTCTGAGTCAGCAAGAGAAGAGGGCTGCCTCCCTCTCACGGCCAGGACGAGGGCAGGGGACAGATCTCACCACTTTCCCTGTGCCGGCTGTGGCTAACTGAGGCCAGCTTCCTGTCTGGCTTGGGTTGGATGTCGCCAGGCCACCCCCCACCCCACCCTCAGCCGCAGGCCTCTGCCTGCCCCCACCATGCGTCTCCCGGCATCCTCCCTGACGGAGCTCATCAATTCCGATCGCTTTCCACCAGGCCTCGGCTCTGGCACTTTCCCCTGGGGAGACCTTTACTGGTCTCCATACTTAACCCCTGAACCCAGCCTAATCCATCAGCCGCACGGAATGAACGGTGAGAGAGAATGTTTCTCCCCAAAGACAGGCCGCCAGTCTCTCCACTTAAACCTCGGAAAGCCAGCCAGCCACAGGGTCTGCTTTCTGTGTGTCACGCCGCCAGCTCGTGCGCTTACTGACGTTTTTATCGCTGCCGCGCCCAGCTGCTCTAGGCCGGGACGCGCTCCTCAAGGGGACATCATTAAGTGCTTGTCAGGAGCTAGAGATGCTCTGTTGAAAACATGCCCGGACTCTCCTTGGGAGTTCCCCCAACGGGCGGAGGGCACAGGTGTCATCCCGGAAGAGGGTTCCCCCAAAGTTTTAAGGGACAGCTTCACAGCGCGCGTTCCTGCCCCGCTTTTAGACTCCACTAGGGTTGCGGGATTATGACCTCAGAGACTGAAGCAGAACATTCCCGGTCGGGATACTAGTTCGCCTACCTCATAGCCGAACTGCAGCTCGTCCGACGTGAGCATGATGATGTCGTCGTCGATGGCCAGGACTGCCTCTGTCTCGATCTCGTCGTATGGGAAGAAGCGGTTACTCAGCTTGTTTTCAGCCGTCCTCACGACTTTTAGCGGAACCCGGATTTTGGGCCAGAGAGAATCTGGGGCAGGAAAGACAGGCATGGGTGACTCTTCTGTGAGGAGAAGTGGTGAAAGCACCATCACACATGAGATGGAACTTATTGCCGTGGCTGCCATCAAACCTCCACGTACAACCGTTCGAGGGCGAGTCCTCACAAAAGCACGGTTACAAAAACCTGAAGTATTTCTGTCCTCTCCAGGTCCTTGCAACACTTCTAATTCTCAATATTGTCCTAACCAGAGGCACAAATGGCTTCAATTCACAACTGAGAGACGGAGAAGCCAAAAGGACTTGCCCAAGATCACAACAACGAGGGATGGAGTCTGCACCATACCACTGTCAGGCCCACGGTGTCGTGTCGGAGCTCGGCCACCTCCCCAAACTACCTTCAGTGAGGGACACCGCAGCTCAAGGCGTGCCTCCGCCCTGCTGGAGCACGTGTTCTAGATGTCTGCCCGTGTGCTCCCTCCACCATGCAATCCCCAACAGACACCAAGCTGCTCCAGTCCACCCCGCAAAAACGGTTTCCCTGAACGACGTAGGTTTCTTAACTTAGCACGTTATCCCCTGGACAGCCCCTTCCCTCTGATCCACTGGGTTTGGTTTCTCATCATGAACATTTTACGAAGTAAATATCAAGTTTCTAGGTCTAATTATGTGGGATTTTCTAGTATACTGAAGAAACACCAACCCATGACTTGCCTTACATTTTTTTCCCATTCTACTTTGAAATGATTGAAGCGATTCAACCACAGGTTCCTTATTTTAAAATGCTGCATTTAGCATAAGCATGAAATTAGTACCTCTTTGGTGCACTACCCTTGTCCATAGACCTCAGGGCTCTTTACAGAGGGTCCTTTGTTCTTTACACAACATTTGTCAAATAACAAAAGGAAAGCTAGGTATCAGACTGCTTCCAAAAAGCCCATCGTGTAATTGTGGAAAGATCTAGCATGTGTGAGTCTTGAAGCCCCAAATGCCTGTGGCCACTCTAAAGTCACCATACTGAAGACAAGGATGGCGACGGGGGGTCAGAAGGGCAAAGGCTGTCTGCACTGCCCGCAGATGAAATACCTTCCTTCTGTATATTGTCCAGTGTGTCCACGGGACATGTTGTGGGGACAGCAGCAGGGTCCTGGAAGAAGCCTGTGTAAGTGCAGGCCCTGTAATTAGGGAAGATATTCGGTCTTAAATAAGCACAGAACCTAAAAAAAGCAGTCAACTCCAAAAGAAGCATGTTTGGGAGAAAGGACAGAACTGAACACCAAAGAAATGATCCTAGGGGCCTGTGCCTCTTAATCAGTAACAGTGGTTAATTATAGTTTCATCCCTGGCCCAGAAGCACATAATCAATAAAGAGCTTTGGAATAAACGGATGGGTACAGGACTTGAGAGTGAAGACCTGCATCCCACGTAACCTATGGGGTGTCAGCAAGTCCCTCTCGCTGTCTTCCAAGAGTAAGCGGTGGCGGGGGGGGGCACCTTTACTAAGCAATAGTATAGGCCACACACTTCATAGATGCAATGTTATCCAATCCTCCCGAAAACCCCCGCGGCAGAAATTATTTACAAAGCAGCAGTTACAAGGCTCAGAGAGATTAAGTAATTTGGCAGGGGTTACAGAGCTACTAAGTGACAAGGTAAGTGATTGAATCTAAGTCTGTGGAGCATCAAAGGCCAAATGGAACATGTACCATCTACTGCGGTACGAAAACCTCATGCTTCTCGAGATTTGGGACAAAATAATGAAACTCAACGTGTTCTCCAACAATCATCCTTATTCTTGTTGGCTTCCTGCTCCCTCTTCCAGATAAATTAAACCCTCGCCATAAATCTACTGTCCAAATTCTTATGAAACATGAATTTTAACATCTAAAATAGCTCTATCTACTAGACCACCGGTTCTCAAAATTTTGGTGTCAGGATTTCTATATTCTCTTAAAAATTGTTGAGAATTATGGAGGGCATGTATTACATGGAGCACTGAGTGTGGTGCATAAACAATGAATTTTGGAACAATGAAAAAAATTTTAAATTAAATTCTAAAAAATTGTTGAGAACCCCGAAGAAGCTTTCTGTGGGACACACATACACACACACAAACACACACACACTATTACTATGAGAGATTAAAACTGAGGAAATTTTAAAACAGAAGAATACACAAGTACACATCTCACTAGTCATTTATCCCATGTCACACAGTCTCAGAAAAACTCCTCTGTCCCCTTGAGAAAGAATAAAGAATGGGAAATGGAAGTGATTTGGTATGAAAATAATTTCAACCTCACACACCCCCTGAAAGGCTCTCATGGATGTCCAGGGGTCCCTAGACCACACTCTGAAAGGCTTTGTGTTCAGATCTGGGTATGGTAAGATGAGGAAAGTTCAAACACGTTGGAAAGGAGTTTGGAAGGAATTCCAAGGACAGTACAGGTACTTGAATCCAGGATTTCTATAGAATGTTTAAGGAGACTAACGGTGGTGCCAATTGTCCATGCATTGCCTCCCAGCGTCAATGTCACCCTTCACTGCCCGGTTTCTCATGCTAGAACTAGATCCTGTAAACATTTCCCCTCTGCCCACCAGCTTGATGTTAGGCTCTGTCAGTAGAGGGTGCTGGAGGGACACTTCGGAAGGAAGGGGGCTTTTCTTCCAGGTTCCGGCGTGCCTCTTTAACTTTTTGCTCCTTCCGTCTTGACCAGAAGATAGGCATGCAGGGGACTTCTTTCCAGCAAGCCTAAGTGGCATCCCCAGGGACAGCTCTGCGACAGGTTCTACAGACACCTCTAAGAGCAGCTCGGCTGAGGTCCTCCCTGTGGGTGGTTCCCAGGGAGCTCCACCAAAGCCCGCCATTTCCTAGCAAGTTCAAGAACATACCCCAGTGGTTTCCTGTTGAATTCCATGGGTACTGAAGGGGTCAGGAGGTTTCTTGTTTGCCAGACTTGGCCTGTGGCACCTCAGCAAACCACTGTGCAGTGGGCTACAGTCACGTGCTATCCAACAAAGTCTGAGTCTCGGAGCTAGCTGGGGAAGGGACTCTCTCAAATTTGTTTCCTGCTTTCTTTACAGTTTTTACCCCTAATCATCAATCATGTTACTAGTTAATCATTTTTTATATTAAACTTCTCCTGTTTAAGTTACTGTGTGGTTTCTCTCTCCTACCTGGGCCTTGACTAATACACAGGATATCAGGAGGGCTATCAGATGAAAGGGGAAATATTCTCTCTGGCCTCTAAAGTTAGAACCATGACCAACAGCCGGGTGAAAGTTACAGGGCAACCAACTTAGACTCAAAATAGGTAAGAATCTTCTGATGGGGGGCGCCTGGCTGGCTCAGTCAGAGGAGCATGTGACTCTTGATTTCAGGGTCA
>RCUC01126500.1:0-30956 GCA_003697995.1 Taxidea taxus jeffersonii | reverse complement strand
CAGGTGCCCTGTGATGCCCGTTGTCACATAGGGCTTTTCCTGACACGTGATAGTCTTCCTGAATAGCATCTGGGTCCTGCATCTCTGCAAATCTAGGCAAACCCTCCATTGTTTAAAGCTGAGTCCATGTGTCTCTGGTCTACACAGTCCTCAATCCTCCCTGAGTCTCCTACCCTAGCTAAGAATTGTTTGTGTCTTCTGTACCTTAAGCCTCATTTCTAGAAGTCCTTATCAGATTCTGCCTCACATTGGAATAAATATATAAATATCACTTTAATTTCTTGAGAACCAGTTTACAACCTTATTTGTGTCTGCATATGTCAGAGCTGACCATCTGCCAACCCATCAGCAAAGTATTCTTGAGTTGCCTGGAATATGAATGGCAGTCCTGCAGAGTGGTGTTGAGCTTGAGCTCTGGAGGTGGGCTGCCTGGATCTCAATGTTAACTCTACCAACTAGTAGCCTTTATTACCTTAAACTAGTTTCTGTATCTCCGGTTCCTCATTGGGTTGTCATGAGGATTTAAGAAAACACTGCATGTAAAACAGCTAGTGCTATACCTGGAGATGTGTAAGTGCTCACAAAACATTAACAAGCATGATGGACAAGAATTCAGAATTGACTTTTTTATGCATTTGCAGATGATCTTTGAGTCTCTGCTCTATGCTAGGCACTATGCTAAGTGCTGATACTACAAAACTGGATGCTAAATATCTTTGTAACATGGAAGGGGAAGAAACAATACCAGCAACAAAGGTTTAGTGTGGGTTAGCGTGGGACAGAGTGTGTGGTGATGATGTGGTGAAGTGAATTACATGGTAAAGGAGATCATATGCCATAAATGAATATCATTTGATCTCATATTTACTAAGCTCTGATAATATATATAGGCCTGGATTCTACCATCAATAAATGCAATTATTTTGAAATCATTCCTACTTTCTAGTTTGGCTAATGTCTAACTCTTTAATGAGCAAGCCCATCATCAGAAGATGCTAATAGGGAATAAATAAACAAAGGCTGTATTTCTTTGTCTTATTTGTCTATGTTAGTTTTTCAGTGCTAACAGCTATCACTGACCTCAAAGATGGGTAGCAGAAGGTAGCCCCCAAACAGCAACTATTTACTGTATCTTTATAGATTCTTGGTAACAGACAACAGGAAGAAAATCCCCCAGCAGTCAGACATGGGTCTTGTTCTGTTGATTTTGGGGGAACATGCTGCTTTGTCTAGTTGAAGACCTTTGAAAGTTGTCTTTTGATGTTCTTTCTATCTTCTGTCGAAAGAAGAACATCGTTGGCACAGTCTGCTGTGCAACATGGTTTAATGGGGAGATAGGAATTCTCTGAGAAGATAAAATCCCCTCTGGCATTCGTTTCATTGCTTCTGTGTGAATTCTTTTTCTTTCTACCATTACCTCCTTCTGTCTCTCCTCCACACTTTGAAATGGCCAAATAATCTCTGAAGTTGAATATAGAGTGCTGCTTTGAATCGTGGCTCATTTTAATTTGAGCTTTTTCCTACCTCATTTTTGCTGAAAAATCCTCCCATTTGGCTTTTAATAGGGGTCATTGTGTGAATAGTATTTCATAACCAGTTATAGTTGTCAAGGTTTTGCATTTATATGATAATTTATAGTCCAAGTGCTTTTATGCTTGCACATCCATTATGAATTCTGCTGCCCATTTTCTGAAAAAGGGCACCACTTTCCTATCCCCATATTGCAGGCGAGGTCATTGAGGCCAGCATCTAGGCTAGTGAAAAGGCGGAATCTGTTTCATGAAGACATACCTACCTCACTGTGTACGCAGCAGAAACTAACTTCAATGTAATGTAACAAAAATAAGAATTTCATGTTGAGGACACAGGTCTGTCTTGCTGCATTAGAAAGTAGAGAGTCCAGCAGGGCCTCACAAGGAAAGGCAGGCCACGACTACAGTCATGGTCTGAGTCTCTGCTTCACTATCCTTTTTCTCTGCTTGCCAGCCTACTCTGTTTGTCTTTGCCTTGGGTCCTACATGCCTGCATAACCTGGCTTCCCAGGGCCCTGCGTCTCTATCACCTGACTTCACTGGATTAGTAAAGACAGACTTATCCTTTAAATTCTAGCTATAGGGGCACCTGGGTGGCTCAGTGGGTTAAGCCTCTGCCTTCAGCTCAGGTCATGATCTTAGGGTCCTGATTTCGAGTCCCGCATCGGGCTCTCTGCTTGGCAGGGAGCCTGCTTCCTCCTCTCTCTCTGCCTGCCTCTCTGCCTGCTTGTGATCTCTCTCTGTCAAATAAATACATAAATCTTTAAAAAAAATAAATTCTAGCTATAAATTCTCTCAGTGGAAAGAATCTGATCGCTGGTCCTGTGTGGTTCAGGTGTATGGCCTTTGTCATTTCAGAGCCGGCTGTGTATGGGGGCAGGTGGGAGGCTCATTTTCAGAGAACGGTTATATGGGCCAGGAGAGGCACTGAAAGGAGTCTTCTAACCAACTCCTGCATTTACAGCTAATTGCAGGTTTAGGGTACGTTTATCCATACGTGCAGAGCTCAAATTTTTTTTCTGATTTGAGGTAAGCTTTTAGTGAAGTTAGGGATTTTTTTTGCCTTCTGAGTTGTCATAACGCTTTGTGGTTTCTTCTCTTAATCCCTTACTTTGTTTTATTTTGTTTTTTTAAAAGATTTTTATTTATTTATTTGACAGAGATCACAAGCAGGCAGAGAGGCAGACAGGGGTTGGGGGGGGGAGCAGGCTCCCTGCTGAGCAGAGATGTGGGGCTTGATCCCAGGACCTTGAGATCATGACCTGAGCTGAAGGCAGAGGCTTTAACTCACTGAGCCACCCAGGTCCCCCCCCCCCCTTACTTTGTTTTAAACAATTCTGTTTCTCCCTTATTAGGCTGTGAGCTTCTTGTGGACCTTGAACATATGGTATTCACTCTTCAGATTCTCAGTGCCTGCACAATGGTAGCATACTGTAAATGTTAAGTAGATATTGGTTAAGTGAAGAAATAGATAAAAGATTAACTGTAACAAAAGATACCTCTTTGTGACCCATCTATTTTGTGCTTAAATCTTAAATGACCGAACGATAACTTAGATCAAAATAACTGCCTAACATGATGAGTAAAAGCATCTTTTATGTTGTCAAGATGTACTGCTCATGATACACTCACAGTGTGTTAGCAGACATCAAGATGCCTCACAGGACCAGCCATGGGGGGATGCCAGGTCAGCCCATCCGCTGCTGGTCAGTGGAAGGAAACCATTTCGAATTCTGAGAAATTCCGGATTTCAAATGAGTGGACAGTAAAATTCCAGGGATTGAATATACCAAGTTAAGATTCCAAATACATAGAAGCTGTGGAAAACTGAAAATATCTTGAATGCCCATACTTGTTTCCTTAGATGCTATTTTTTGATCTTTGTTTTGAAAAGTATTTACTGATTAAAATGGTATTAATTTTCTATTGCTTTCATAACAGATTATCCAAAGCAGTGACTTAGAGCAACTGAAATTTATTATTTTGTAGTTCTGGAAGTCTGAAGTCTGGATCAAGTCTTCTTGGCTGAAGTCAAGGTTTTGGCTGAACTGTTTTCTTTTCTGGAAGGCCTAGGAGAGAACTCATTTCTTTGCCTTTTCAAAAATGCCAGGCATTTTTGGCTCTTGGCCTTTGCCTCCATCTTCAGTGTCAGCAAGGGCAGGTCATGTCCCTATCGATTCTCATCACTCTGACCTCTTCAGTTTCCCTTTTCCCATTTTGCAAATCCTTGTGGTAACTCTGGACCTGCCTAGATAATCCAGGATAATCTTTCTACTTTAAGATCTGCTGATTAGCAACCTTAATTTCCTCTGCAAACTTAATGACCCTTTACAATGTAAGGTAGCATATTTATAGTTTCCAGAAATTAGGAGATATTTTTATGAGGCCATTATTCTGCCCATCATCCTTATCGTGGACATAGTCAGGTACTATGGAGGATATAAGGGTAAACGATATATTATAATCAAGGAGTCTATTGTCTAATGAAAAGTTAATGCCAGATAACCTAAGTGTATCTGGTGGCAAATTCTCTGTCTCAGAATTTCCTCATCACTTATTCAAATGTCCAGCCTCTTGATCTCTGTACCCCTCTCAGGTCATGTTTCCTAGCCATAATTATCGGGTTGCCTCTATTGAGCATCTAATATGTGTCAGACTTATAGTCATTACACTAAGGCATATTTGTATGAACAAGAGATCACTTTTTGACTAGAAAAATAAATATATTATTATAAATTATGAAATTAAGTAAGTTTACCTAAAACTGTTAGTGATCTAATTGGAGAATGAGAAGTGAAAATTGTAAATTGTCCCAAAGTTAAGTTATATTTAAAATCCTCAAGCTAAATTGCTGTAAGAGATACAGATTCTTAAACATAAGAATATTATGCTAAAGACTGAAGTTGGGACTTATTTTTAAGGAGTTAAAGCAATAGAGTGTTCATGGCAGAATTTTTTTTTTTTCTTTTTTAGTTACCTTCTTTGCCTATTTAGACTTCAAGGACAAGTGTGAGAATCTATGAATGATATCCATAGTTTGCATTTAAATTTGAAGGTTATTTATTAAGTGACATTTTCAGTGAGATACAAAGCCTCCCTCCTGGTTAGTGATTGCGCGAAGTCATTTTTAGTACGTGTGAAAGAGCAGTGAGTCAGAATATTTATAGTTTAGCACTTTTTAAAACGTCCTTCAAATATGTGCACACATAATAGCTTCATAGAATCCTGAGTCCAAGTTTTGCCAGGCTTAGACTAAATATCAAACTCAGATTCATAAAGGAGTTTGCACCCATATGTTCATGGTGGTCAACAATCGAGAAAAAAACATAGTGCCAGAAAAATAATGTATTAGGAGCAGTCCTAGATCAGATGTTTTTGTTTTACCTGGATTGGCTGTTACTCAGCCTTTTAATATTTGCTGAATAATGAATTGATAATGTGTAGCTGAAAGTGCCAAGTATAGAAGAACATTCACAAGATAGTTAAGCTCCCATGCTTCTCAAACTGGGATTTTTAGGGCTAATTGGTTTTGTCTTAGGAGAGAGCACATGGGTACATAGGATAAACATTGTGCATCTTCCTAGAAATGAATTTTACTTAAATATTTGAGGGAACTAAGTTAAATATTTTACGTGCTAAGTAAATTAAAATATTTTTATAGTGTGGCAAAATCATATTGTTGGGAATTAAATTCACATTTTTAGTAACTGTATTTATTTCTAATTATTATCAAATATTTAAAAATTTTTATAACATTACACAACTTGCAAGTGTTTCCTATTGTGTGCGTGTGTGTGTGTGCGTGTGTGTGTGTGTGTGAAATGAAACAGCTCTATAAGTTTTCTTATAAACAAGTTTTCTTTCTCCCTCGCCCTCATTCCCCATCCTCCTTTTAAGCTAATTATTTTGTTCTTTACCTCAATATCTCTAAATAATGTTTATACTCCTTCTCTTATTTTTAGTTTTAAGCTTTTTCTATTGATTTTTTCACTTCAGGAACAGAGGAGGTAATTGTCCTTCATGCCTCCACTTGTATTGCCCATGGTTCCCCCTTATTCCCCTCTGCATCTTGAGTAGTGGGACTCTAATTTTGACGACCTAATGTTCCATATTTACTTTGGTGTACTATACAAATGCCATCTGAAGCTGAGCCATGGGGCTGAGTTCCTTACCTGGCTGTTGTTTACTCTCGAAGTAATGATTGCCTTCTTTTTTAAAGTAGTTTTGTTTTCTAAATGCAACAACATCAGCCCTAAACTCTTCAGTTTGCCTCAGTGCCTCCTCAAGATGTTTACATGGTTCCAGTTTTCTATCAGTTTCATCTTCCTGAAGAAGCCTGTCCTAGAACCTAGCTCTCAGCTGTGCCTGGTGTACTCCCATGTCCAGAGACCCTGTGTTTTACCATCTAAGGAACAAAGCTTGCATCATTGGCCAGGGTAGAGGCAAGGCAGTTGCCTGGCTGCAGCAAAATGGAAGAGAAGATCTGTAAATTAATTCCTTCCTTCCTTCCTTTCTTCTTTCCTTCCTTCCTTCCTTTCTTCCTTCCTTCCTTCCTTCCTTCCTTCCTTCCTTCCTTCCTAATAGTTTACTGAAATAGAGGTCATGAACCATACCATTTATCTATTTAAAGTGTATAATTCCAGGGGTGTCTGGGTGGTAAAGATATCCAGGGGCTTACTGGGTGTCAGTAAAGGGTCTGGGGGTCTCGGGATTGAGCCCTGTGTTGGGCTTCCTGTTCAGTGAGGAGCAGACTTCTGCCGATCCCTCTGTCTCTCCCCATCCCTTGTACTCTTTCTCTCCCTCTCTCAAATAAATACATAATTTTTTTCTTTTCTTTTCCCTTTTTTTTTTTTTTGTATATAATTCCATAGTTTTTAGTTTATTCACAGAGTTGTGCAACCATCGCCACTATCAATTCAGAACATTTTCATCATCCTGGAAAGAAACCCAAAACTTATTAGCATTTGCTATCCATTTCCGCCAGCCATAGGCCACCATTAATCTACCTGTTGCCTCTACATATTGTCCTGTTCTGGGTATTTCATCTAAATGGAATCAGACGATATGCGTTCTTCTGGGGCTGGCTTCTTTCAGTTAGCATCATGTTTTTCAGCTTTATCCAAGGTGTAGTGTATATCAGAAACTTCAATTCTTTTTATTATTAATACACTTGATTTATCTTTTTATCAATTGATGGGTATTTGACTTCTTTCCACTTTTGAGCAACTATGAATAATGCTGTTATAAACATCCATGTAGAAGTTTTTTGTGTGGGCTTATACTTTAGTTTTTTCTTGAGTATATACATGGGGGTGCAGTTACTAAGTCATATAATAACTGTATTTTCACCTTTTGAGGAAATACCCAAATATCTTCCAAGGTGGGGGCACAGTTTTACGTTACTAACAGCAGCGTAGGAGTGTTCTGATTTCTCCCCTTTGTTATCGTTTATTATTGACTCTGTTTTTTGGTGATAGCCATCTTAGTGGGTAGGAGGTGGCAACTCTTTGTGATTGTGGTCTCTGCATCCCTCTTATAGCTGATGATGTGGAGCATCTTTCCTGTGGGCTGCTGGCCATTTGTTGATCATGTTTGGAGAAATGTTTGTTTAGATCCTTTATCCATTTTTTTTCAAAAATTGGGTTTTCTATTTATTGAGTTGTAAGCATTTTATATATGCCACATAGTTGTCCTTTATTATATACATGATTTGCAAATATTTTCTCTCATTCTTTTGATTTTTCCTTTTTACTTTCTTTTTTTTTTTTTTTAATTTGACAGAGATCACAAGTAGGCAGAGAGACAAGCAGAGAGAGAGGAAGGGAAGCAGGCTCTCTGCGGAGCAGAAAGCCCGATGCGGGGTTCGATTCCAGGACCCTGGGATCATGACCTGAGCCGAAGGCAAGAGGCTTTAACCCACTGAGCCACCCAGGCGCCCTTCTTTCTGCTTTCTTGATGGTATCTTTGAAGCACAACCTTTTTATGTTTGATAAAGCCCAGTGTGTCTATTTTTGTTGTTGTTGCTTGTGCTTTTGGTGTCATTTTTTTTTTTTAATTTATTTATTAGAGAGAGAGAGCTCAGGCAGACAGAGTGGTAGACAGAGGCAGAGGGAGAAGCAGGCTCCCTGCCAAGCAAGGAGCCCGATGTGGGACTCGATCCCAGGACGCTGGGATCATGACCTGAGCCGAAGGCAGCTGCTCAACCAACTGAGCCACCCAGGCGTCCCTTTTGGTGTCATTTTTAAGAGACTAATGACTAATCTGTGGTCATGAATATTTACACCTATGTTTTTTTCAGTTCTATAGTTTGAACTATTGCATTTAGATCTTTGATCCGTTTTGAGTTAATTTTTGAATATGTGTGAGTAGGAGCTCAGTTTCTTTTTTTTTTTCTTCCCTATGTAGATAGCCACTTTTTCCAGGACCATTGTTAATGTGACTGTTCTTCCCCAATCCACATCATGTTTAAAGATATCAAAGCTCAAATACATTTCCTCCTTGTTAATGTATTTTTCATCTTCAGAGTGTGCATTCCTTCTTCACTATCACTATGTGCTTCAGTTGAAAAGTTTGGAAAGAACTGCTATAAAGAAAACAAACTACAATGGATTGAACCCCAAACAAGAAGGCTCTTGGAAACAGACTTTTCATTGAAAGAAGCTATGGAGAGTATGCAAGGAAAGCACCTATTAAGCTAGAGGTCAGTTTAGGTCATGTATTCTCGGGAGGGGTGATATTACCCCCAAGTGGGTGAAAATTGGTTCTTGGGAAAAGTAAAAATCTTACTGTCTTCAGGTATGAAGCAAAGACATACACATAGACATACAGGAAATCTGTGGTATTAAGCTTCAGGGAAACAATTAAGAAAGTATCTAAAAAGGTTCATTAGGGAGACAATAATGAAAAAAGCAATTGAGAAACACTACGTTAGACACTTCAGAATTTCCTTGGACATTCCATAAGTGACCCATGATATATATACATGGTTTTGGCATATCAACACTGTGCAGTAATTCTCATGTACTTGAACATTGAAAACCACCTAAATAAAGGATGGGAGAAAAGGGGCATCTATATCCAACTGCCTGGGTATTGAAATCATCCCCAGTAAAGGCTTTTTGGGAAATTCTAAGTGTTTGCTCCCTTGTGCTTTTATATTAACTATCTGTTAACATAATGTCTTACAATAGATTTGTTGTTTGTTTTATGAGTATTAAATAAGACAATAGAGCCTATATATTGTAGCGGGGAGAAGTGGTATGTGCACTGAGGATTTTCAAATCTTTTCTTAAGTTGTATATCCCTTAGGATAACTTTCTACTGTCATACTGCCTTCTTTCTTTAGAAGCTATAAGTTTTCTGCCCACTGGTTTTGATATGTCTAATGTAGACTAAGTTATTGGTAGAAAGGCTTTATTAGTGAATGTACAGTGAAATGGATTGAAAATCTCTTTCCAACTTGAGTCTGTCTTCCCATGCTTTTGATTGTGCTATTTTATCATGTCTGTATACAAGAGTGTTAAATTTGCCGGACAGGGTGCTGCTACCTATAGAGTGATTTTTAGAGAACATTCCCCCTGAGAACATACATATGGAAATTAGGGATGAATGGGTGTTTTGGTAGAAGGCTTTCTCTTTGGATCGATCTTTGTTATTTTTCTTCTCTACTTCCGTGAATACAGTGGAAGATGATGATGCATATTTTGCTGGTGATATTCTTAGCCAACCACTTCAGGACATAGTAAGTTTAATTTTAACAGATCAAAATGATCTGAAAGAAAAACATTTCAGACAATTGGTATAGTTACCAGCATTAATGTAAAACATTTCCAAAACAACAACAACAACAACAACAAAAACCTTTTACTTTCTCCCAGACCTATTACCATGGTAGGAGGCTTCAAATTATTCCAGGGTGATTGGCTAGATTATAAAGGAAGAACATGTTGAAAAACGTGTTAAAGCCAAACATTTTATTTCTTTCATCTTTGTAAAGATTTTTCATTTATTTATTTGAGAGAGAGAGAGCATGAACAGGGAGAAGAGGGAGAAGCAAGCTCCCTGCTGAGTCGGGAGCCCAACATGGGGCTTGATCCCAGGACCATAGGATCATGACCTGAGCAGATGCTTAACCATTCGAGCCACCCAGGGGACCCTCATTTTTATATTGTAATATAATTTATATACAATAAAGCACACCCTTTTTAAGTGCATCATGCACTGAATTTTGATAAATGTGTGCACCTTTGTAATCACACAGGCAATAATATAGTTCTCCCCAATCAAAAATTTCCTCCATGCTCTTTGCAGCCAACCTCCTCTCTACACCCCCTAACCTCAGGCATCCACTAATTTGCTTTCTGCCATTTCATATTAGATTTGGCTTTTCCAGAATTTCATGTAAATGACATCATGCAACATGCACCTTTTTCCTTCATTTTTGTCATTGCTTCTATCAGTGATCCCTTACTTTTTGTTGATGAAGAGTGTTGTATGAGTATACCATAATTTGTTTATCTATTCATCTAATAGTGGACATTTGGGTTGTTTCTGCTTCATGGCTTTTATAAAGAAAGTTATGATTTTTCATGTACATGTCTTTTTGGACAGTAGCTTGCATTTCACTGAATAAATAGTCCCCAAAGTGGAAATATTGAGTCAAATAATATATTTATAAATAACTTTATTAGAAATTGTCAATTGTTTTCTAAAGTAACTATGTCAATTTGTATTTCGTCAATAACGTGTGAAAGTTCCACTTGCTGCCTGTCTTCATCAGGGCTTGATATTGCCAGACTTTTTAATTTAGCCCTTCTGTTGGTGGCAGTGGTGTCTCATTTGGACTTTAATTTGCATTTCCCTAATGACTAATGATAAACATCTTGTGCTTATGTTCTGTCTTGTTTTCTTCTGTGCAATATCATTTCAATTCTTTTGCCTATTTTTAATTGGGCTATCTTGCTATTGTGTTGGAAGAATTATTATTCTGAACGTTAGTCCTTTATTAGATTATATATTGGAAACATTTTCTTGTAGTCTGTGACTTGTCTTTTTATGGTTTACTGTGGCATTTAAAGAGCTAAATTTTTTAATTTAATTAAAAAAATTTAATTCCAATATGGTTAACATACAGTATTATACTAATTTTAGGTTTACAATATAGTGATTCAGCGATTCTATGTATTACTTAGTGCTTGTGATGATAAGCATACTCTTAATTCCTTTCACCTATTTCACCCATCTCCCCAACTCCTCTGGTAACCATAAGTTCATTCTCTACAGTGAGGAGTCCCTTTTTTGGTATGTCTCTTTTTCTCTTTGTTTCATTTCTTAAATTCCACATATGAATGAAATCATATGGTATTTTTCTTTCTCTATCTGACTTATTTTGCTTAGCATTATTCTTTCTAGATCCATGATGTTGTTGCAAATGGCAAGATTTCATCCTTTTTTATGGTTGAGTAATATTCATTCTTCTTTATCCATTCATCTGTTGATGGAAGCTTGGGTTGCTTCCATAATTTGGCTATTGTATGTAACACTGCAGTGAACATGGGACATATGTATCTTTTTGAGTTAGTGTTTTTATATGCTTTGAGTAAATGCCTGTTAGTGGAATTACTGAATTATAGGGTAGCCCTATTTTAAATTTTTTTTGAGATTTCAATGTTTTATTCAAGTTTTACTTTAAGTGATGTTAATTACAGCTTTTGAAGGGGAGGATCTAATTTCATACAAAATGGAAGACTCTAGAATGTACCCATTAAACGGCTAAAAAGAAACTGAGTGCCGAGAATATAGTAAGTCCAATTTAGATGCCGAGTGTTGTCACAATGTGATTACAGCACAGAGACTCTTCCCAGCTCAGAGTTAGGACTCTTAGAAGCTATTTCATACTCTGGTGCAAGGGCAGAAAACCACAACTTGAGAGAGAATTAAGTCCTGAATTATTGGCTCCAGCACATCTACCCTCTCCACCCCAAAATGGCACAAAAGAAACAGCTGCCACACCCTGCAGACTACTTTTGGTGTAAAAGAGGTGATGGACTGGAGGAAAACTATTCTTTTCCCTAGTGAATACACCAATTTGTATTCCCCCCAAGAGTGCACAAGGGTTCCTTTTTCTCCGCATCTCTCCAATATTTGTTGTTTCCTGTGTTTTTGATTTTAGCCATTCTGACAGGTGTACAGTGATACTTCATTGTAGTTTTGATTTATATTTCCCTGATGATAAGTGATATGACCATCTTTTCATGTGTCTGTTGGCCATCTCTATGTCTTCTTTGGAGAATGTCTGTTTATGTCTTCTCAATTTTAATTGGAATATTTGTTTTTTGAGTGTTGTGTAAGTTCTTTATATATTTTGGTTAATAACGCTTTATGGGATTATATCATTTGCAAATGTCTTCTCCCATTCTATGGGTTGTCTTTTAATTTGATTGTTTCCTTTGCTGTGCAGAAACTTTTTATTTTGAGGTAGTCCCAATAGTTTATTTTGCTTTCATTTCCATTGCTTCAGGAGACATAGCTAGAAAATTGTTGCTATAGCCATTGTCAAAGGAATTACTGTCTGTGCTCTCTCCTAGGATCTTTTTTGTTTGTTTGTTTCAAGTCTCCTATTTTAGTCTTTAATCCATTTTGAGTTTATTTTGTGTATGGTGTGAAAAAAATGGTCCAATTCCATTCTTTTGCATATAGTTGTCCAGTTTTCCCAACACCATTTGCTGAGGAGACTTTTTCCATTGCATATTCTTGCCTCCTTTGTTGAAAATTAATGGACCCTATAATTGTGGGTTTATTTCTGGGCTCTCTATTCTGTTTTGTTGCTCTAGGTGTCTATTTTGTGCCAGTTCCATACTGCTTTGATTACTGCAGCATTATTCTATATGTTGAGATCTGGGATTGTGATACCTACACCAATTTTGTTCTTCCTTTTCACAATTGCTTTGACTATTTGGGGTCTTCTTTGATTCCATACAAATTTTAGAATTATTTGTTCTAGTTCTGTGAAAGATGCTATTGATATTTTGATAGGGATTGAATTAAATCAGTACAATGCTTTGGGTAGTATGGACATTTTAACAATATTTGTCCTTCCAATCCATGAGCATGGAACATCTTTCCATTTGTTTGTGTTGTCTTCCGTTTGCTTCATCAGCATTTTATAGTTTTCAGAGTACAGGTCTTCCACCTTCTTGGTCAAGTTTATTCCCAGGTATTTTACTATTTTTGGTGCAGTTGTGAATGGGATTATTTTCTTAATTTCTCTTTCTAGTGCTTCATTATTAGTGTATAGAAATGCAGTGAATTTCTGTATATTGATTTCTATATCCTGTAACGTTCCTGAATTCATGTCAGTTCTAGCTGTTTTTTTGGTAGAATCTTTAGGGTTTTCTATATATGCAATCTTGTTATATGCGAATGGTGAGTTTTACTTCTTCCTTACCAGTTTAGATGCTTTTTATTCCTTTTTCTTGTCTGATTGCTGTGGCTAGGACTTCCAGTACTATGTTGAATAAAAGTGGTGACAGTGGACATCCTTGTCTTCCTCCTGACCTGAGGGGGAAAACTTAAAGAGCTAAAGTTTTTAACTTTTATCAAATTAAGGCCTTTTAAAAAATATATATATTTTTTATGTGCTGAAGATTTTTGTCTAATCCAAAATTATGAATGTTTTCTCCTATAATATTTTCTGAAAGTTTTATAGAATTAGCTTTTGTTCCTTTTCTCCTGTATCATGGACATAAGAAAAAAAAGTGATGTAATAAATAATTTTACTAGAATTCATTATAGTTTCAGGGCACCTGGGTGGCTTAATCACCTGGGTGGCTGACTCTTGATATCCACTCAGGTCATGATCTCAGAGTCCTAGGATCAAGTCCTATGTCAGGTTCCATGCTCAGCGGAGTCTGCTTAAGGATTCTCTCTCTCTCTGCCCCTCTCCCACTCATGTGCTTGAATGCAGGCTCTCTCTCTCTCTCTCTCTCTCTCTCATAAATAAATCTTTAAAAAAATAACTCATAAAAGTTCCAGAAACACTTAAAAAAAAAAAACATTGTATTACATCTATAGCCATAGTAATTATTTTCATTTTGGTGTTCTATTCATTTATTCAAAGTTTTCAAACTTGTAAATAAAATTAATACACCAAATACTCACACCTTGGAGGAAGAAAAATAACTTCTGTATTTTATGGTTTGTCTTTCCTGACTTCACATTTTATTTTTTTAGGGAAAGAAAAGTCTCCTGCAGTGGCAGTAATCCAGTAACGAGGTATTTAAATATCTCACTGTGTTACTCACTAGTTTGCAATAGTCATCATATTTAATTGGCACACCCTGAAGTGTGAACCAACCTCCCATACCTGAGTGGCCCTTAGAGCTGGTATGATATTTTGGCTCCCAAAGAGTACTAATATATTTTTTTCTTTTTTCCAAGTAACTATAGAAATTAGATACACAGAACTCAGATTTGAGTTTCTCTAAAGACGTTTTGAGAATTATCTTAAAGCTAAGGGGGAGTGGGAAATCTTTTCCTTTTTTTCTTAGTTTCTTAGTTTCTTTAGCTGGGGCTGTGTAATGAAGGCTGGCCAAAGATGGATTAACAAGAGAAAAACAAACATGTTTATTAACATGTACATTGCTCACATAACACATGGGAGTACCCAGAGATGAGTAACTCAGAGAGATGTTTAGAACTTGGGGTTATATGCTATTTTAGGCTGACGGAGAAAAGGAGTTTAGGACATTTGGGTAGAGTAGGTAAGTTGTGGGATGGTGACCAGGAAAAGTATAGTCAACAAGGATTGTTAAATAATGTCTGTTACATGAGTTTCAGTCTGTGCTTTCTCCATGGATAAGGGTTGCTTAAAGGTCTTCTTCCTCTTTTGGGTATAGGAGAGGAAGATACCTTTAATATAGGAAAATCTGTTCCTTGTTTTTAGAGCTTTTCTGTACCTGTTGTTTCTCAATGGAGTTTAGCTCCAGAGTCCATTTGCTAAAGGGGCATATATTGGGTGGTATATTCCGGTTTCCCTCAAACTAAATCCTTTCTTACTTTGTGCTTATTGAAGAACTTTAGCCTGTGGTTGCATTCTTTTCTATTCTCATTCATTTTGGTGCCCTGGAGGAGACCTTTGGGTTAGTACCTCTCAGTACTCAAGTTTCCATTGCTAGGTCTCCACCTTACACTTTGCTTTCTCTTGTTTCCTTGTCTTAACCATTTCTTCTAGGTAAAGTTCAGACTGGATGACTTGACACAGGAGGTCTGACCTGTGTTTACTTTTTCTCCTCCCGTCCACTCCATATTCCAATTTGTATTGGATATCTTGCCCAAAGCCCTGTGGGAGCGCAGTTGGGAAGAATTCTTTCAGTATGGTTTTGAGTTGGTCAGTCCAGCTGCTTACTGTCTACAAAACCCTGGGCAAGTTAATTAACCTCTCTGAGGCTGTTACTTTTTATGTTAAGTGGGGATAATAATAGTACTTAGCTCCTGGAGTTACTTTAAGGATTTAGTGAGGTAATGAATGTAAATTAGCCAGTTCCTGCATATTTTAAGGTTTTACTTTTTTTTTTTTTTTAATACAGGCCATTATTATTTGCTGTTTTCATAACTTAAGCTCTTACAATCCTGTACTAGGAATGTTTTGATGTTTTGTGGCGGCCAGGAAGCATCTCCCACCCCCACCCCCATTCATCTCATCCTTTGAACCTTATCTTTAGTTTGAATTTCAAAGCTTTAATCAAGATTCCATAGCTTTCCCTTGAACAAATTCTATCTCTGGTCCCCAGCCCCTCATCATCTATGTCCTAGCAACATTTGTTGAAAGAAGAAGGAATGAGAACTGGTGTCCATTTCTAGCAGTTTTATTTTCATAAATCTTCAGGCTGTTAGGAAGGATTTCTGCTATTTCTTCCTACTTCCCCAGCCTCCGCAGTACCTGGTCTTCTACAGTGATTCTTAGGTAGTTCTTATGGGTATAACTTTGTTAGTCTCTTGGCCCCCCAGTTTTATGGAGGTGTAATTGGCAAATAAAAATTGTTTAAGGGGCACCTGGGTGGCTCAGTGGGTTAAAGCCTCTGCCTTCAGCTCAGGTCTTGATCCCAGAGTCCTGGGATCCAGCCTAGCATCAGGGAGCCTGCTTCCCCCTCTCTTTCTGCCTGCCTCTCTGCCTACTTGTGATCCCTGTCTGTCAAATAAATAAATAAAATCTTTTTTAAAAATTTCCTTAATACAGTTTTTAAAAAATTGTTTAATTATATATATTTTAGGTAAACAACTTGATATTTTGATATACATTTATGTTGTGAGATGGTTACCACAATCCAACTAATTAATATATTATCTCACAAAATTACCTGTGTTGTGCATATGGTGAAAATACTTAAGATACTCCTAGCACATTTCAGGTCTACAGTACATTATTTTTAAGTTCTAGTTATCTTGATGTATGTTAGGTCTCTAGAACCTAGTCATCTTATAACTGAACCTTTCTACCCTTTGGCCAATATCTCCCATCTCCCCCACTTCCTTTTCCTCTGGTAACCACCCTTCAATAGTCTGTGTCTGTAACTTTAACTTTTTTAGATTCCACATTTAAGTGATATCATGCAGTATTTGCCTTTCTATGTCTGGTTTATTTCACTCAGCACAGTGTCCTCCAAGTTCATCCATGTTGTTGCAAATACCAGGATTCTCCTCTTTTCTAAGGCTAAAGAGTATTCGATTGTGTATATATACCACTTTTTTTTTTTTTTTTAATTTACCTGTAAAAAGACCCTTAGGTTGGTTCCATCTCTTGGCTGTTGTGAATAATGCTCCAATGAATGTGGGAAGGCAGATACCTCTTTGGGATAGTGATGTAATTTCCTTTGGATGTATACCCAAAAGTGAGATTGCTGGATCATATAATAGTTCTACTTTTAAGTTTGTGAGGAACTTACATATTGTTTTTCATAATGGATAAACCAATTTACATTCCCACCAACATTGGACAAATGTTCCCTTTTATCCACATCCTCACCAATACTTGTTATCTTTTGACATTTCAGTAACAGCCATCGTGATAGGTGTGAGGTGATATCTCACTGTGGTTTTGATTTGTATTTGCCTGATGATTAGTGATGTTGAGCATCCATTCTATCTGTTGGCCATGTGTGTGTCTTCTTCAGAACAATGTCTATTTAGATCCTTTGTCCCTTTTTAAACTGGGTCATTTGTTCTGTTGCAGTTGAGTTGTATGAGTTCCTTTATAGTTTGAATACTAATCTCTTATCACAAATACGGTTTTCAGATATGTTCTCCTATTCTGTAGCTTGCCTTTTTGTTTAGTTAATTGTTTCCTTTGCTGTTCAGAAACTTATTTTAAAAAATTATTTATTTATTTGAGAGAGAGAGAGCAAGAGAGAGAAAGCACAAGCAGGGGGAGTGGCAGAGGCAGAGGGAGAAACAGGCTCCCCACTGAGCGACAAGCCTGATGCAGGGCTCCATCCCAGGACCCCGGGATTGTGACCTGAGCCAAAGGCAGATGTTTAACCAGCAGAACCACCCAGGTGCCCCCAGAAACTCTTTAATTTGAAGTCCCACCTGTTTATTTTTGCTTTTGTTGCCTGTGCTTTTGGTGTCATATCCAAAAGTTATTGCCAAGACTTACGTCACTGAGCTTTTCCGCTATATCTTATTCTAGAAATTTATAGTTTCAGGTATAACATTTAAGTCTTTACTCCATTTTGAGTTGATTTTTGTGTATGGTGTAAGATAATGATCCAATTTCATTTTCATTAATTTCCTTGGAGACATAGAAAATCTGAGTGTTGTTATTTCTACTATAATAAGTTAATATACCATGAAGTCCCAGACTTCATGATTACAATCTTGAAAAGTATCACATAAAGTCATGTGCTTTTCAGATTGAGAGGTATACTTCTGAATGTCATGTGTCAAAAACAATGTATTTGATAATTAAAGGAAATAATCTTATTCAGACTGTTGTAATAGGGAGAATATTCATTAATGAAGACCATCCTAAAGAAAAGGAAGGGGTTGTGGGGTTTTATCAAGGTGGGTAAACAGAGGAATCCTTATGAAGTGTGGAGGGTGGAACTTTCTGGAAAAGAGTGGGGAGGGGCAGATTTCTTAATCTTTGCCTTTTTTCTGGGAGTACAGGGCTTAGGCAAGAGATATACAAAGCCACAGGTTAGGTAAGCCACCCTTTTTGGAATATCAGTTTTCCCATTACATTTGAAGGTAGAGATATTATTCTTAATGAAAATCCATGATGCATTATAGAATGGATAAAAAAACTCATCATTTTAAAGATAAAACAAGAGACCTTACACAAATTGTTTCCAGTAGTCTATTTCCTTTTCATCCCCCTTCTTACACTCTGGTGAAGCAAATAGTAATTCTCTTTAGCTGTGTTATTTCCATGTAAATGTCTGAGAAACATTTAAAGCATCCACAATAACTATTTTTATTGAGTGCTATATGAATAGCCACAGTCCAGGGAGAAGGATTAGGGTCAGTAAAGGAGGAAAATTGGGTGAGTAAAATGTGTATCTGGGACCTGAGGAGTTCCTTTTGGTCTCTATGTAGGATGTGAATAGGTGAAAAGTGGAACGGAGATACAATAGACAATGTAGATTAGGTTATAATGTTGGATTTGAACTGTAAGGTGAGGTCTCTGGACTTATTCATTTGGCAAGTGGTGCCCATTGCAAGGTTTTGAGCACAGGATGGACTTGTTGGGAGCTGGATATGTTGAAAAGTAATTTTCAGTAATAGGTCAACAATGACTCTTATATAGATATATAAATGAACAGTGTGTTAAATATTTTAGTTAATTCGTGAAGAGAACTGCAGGTGTGGTAACTGGTTCAAAAGAGAGTATAAAACACATTTATAGAATAGAAATATTGAGATAAAATAGAATCAAAATTGTTTTTTTTGTGCAAGTTGGTGAGGTGGAAGCGAGATTGGGGTGGGGGTGTCCATTAAACCTCTACCAGACAGAAAATACGTTCATGTCTCAAAGTTTGCATTAGTATCACCTGTAACTTTCAGAGTTGTAAGATATTTCAGATTCAGACAATGAACAGAGACAGGTCAGTTTCTACTGAAGCACTTTTTTTTTTTTTTTTATAAGATCTGTTAGAAGCTGGACATGAATAAGATCATAACATTGTGAAAATTGGGATTGAAGAGAAAGAAACTAGAAGCATAAAGAATAGTTGAGAGACTATGGCAATGTCTAAAGAGGGAAATACAGAGGAGTGCGACTAAGGTAATTGTGCTGAGGTAGAACAGTGAGACAAGCAATTACTAAATCAAGGTGGGCTCTGCTAAAATTTACCAACCAATTAAGATTAGGAGGTAAGAGGAAGAGTCTAGTGGCTAAGAATAGATGAGTACTTGGATCCTGGATCTACCTAGTTGCGTGACCTCACACAACTGTTAGAGAGAGATGTGACCTCTCTCAGCCTGAGGTTGTTCATCTATAAGATGGCACAAAAATATTTTTTATCTTCTAGTATTGTGCAAATTGAATAAGACAGGGCATATCAGGTAAGCTTGGCTCATAGTAAAAGGTCAACAAATGTCAGTTGCTCTTCCCCTTCTTTCAGCTTTTAAGGCTGGGGTTGGGAAATCTGAATTTTAATGTATGGAGAGATTTGGGAGTTATCCTCCAAAGAGTATTAGTGAAAATCAAGGAATGAGTGTAATTAAGGAATGAGAAAGAGGACTTAAGACTAGAAGATTCCATGTATTAGGCAAGAGGAAATGTGTGAAAAACAGGTAGATGATAACTGTTCACTACCCTTTATTGTTATCTCTCAGGGTAAGGAGGGATTTGATCCAGAAAGAGTCAGATGGGAAGTTAACCAAGAACTGGTATCACTGAGGTCAGGAGGAAAAGGTTCAAGAAAGAAGGGTGAGTTTAGGGGGGTCAAGGAGATTTGAAGAACTTGATATTCATTCATGAGAGACATGGGAAGTTGAGATATCCAATGCTGCCATGAAATTAAAGCACATGAAGGCTGGGGAAAGGCACCACTTCTCAAAACTTGCTAATTTCAGTTACTTATGACATTTTAGAAGCATGAGGCAAGAAGAAAGAAATGGAGTAAGAGTTCCTTGAGCTCAGTGAAGGTCACAGAGCTCAAGATCATTTTCCTATAGGTATCATGGTAGTCTACCCATTATGATTCAAGCTTCTTCCACCTCAGTTCATTATATTTTAAAGATTTTATGTGTTTGAAAGAGAGACAGAGATAGCAAGAGAGATAGTGATAGAGAGCAGGGACAGGGAGGAGAGGGAGGAGCAGGCTCCCCGCTGAGCAGAGAGCCACCACCGCAATTCATTTTTGAAAACCAGGCTATAAAACCCATCTACTATACCAACCTCAAATGTTTTACCTCGAGACTGAGTTCCCTATAAGAATAGGGCATGAAATAAGCCTTAGCACTGACAATGAACTCTAATTGTTAACCCCTCTCACCCATCCAGGTTTCCAGACTAATGTCTCCAAGGCCAGTGGGAAGGAGGCCATAGACTGTTTTCCTTGGTTTTTGTGGCTTTATTTATTGTTTTTTTTTTTTTTAAGGAAATATGAAATAGCTAAAATTTTAATTGGGAAATTTCACCTACACAATTTAGGTTTTATATTTCTTTTGAAAAATTGACTACGATGGCTGCACAAGGGGTACACTTCATGCTTGAGAGCAACTGGTGAGAGACCCTGTGTGTGCTGGCGCTCAGCGCTGTTCACCCTGTCTAGCCTGTTGCCATCCCCACTATCCTGTTTTCTTAGCGCAAGTCAGCTTGACTCACTTACCTTACGCCTGCCGGGCCACTGTAGACATGTCTTTGCAACTCCTGCTTCATCCTTTTGTCCGGATTTTGGAGTTGTTTGTGTGTGGTTGATTCAGTGCTAATACCCTGGAAAAGCCCTAGCCTCTAGCTAGATAGTACTGACACACAATCCCACAGCACGTTATATTCATCTAAGGTGAGACAGAGTTGTTTACACTGCAATGAGAAAAACAATACACCATATCTATTAAATGCATTAACTTTATGGGAAAGTTAGGCAGGAGGAGAATTCTCAGGACGCTTTATTCTTAACCTAAATCATAAGGAAAAGTTATTATAATTCTGCCATCTGTTCAAGTTTTTAAAGCCATTTTGGTAAACTTAATGCTAATGCAAAATACATGCCTTAGCACTAATTAACCGAAAAATCTGTTTCATTCTTCTCAGATAATGAAAAAATATGTCAAGGACATGATTTCTTAAAGAAAATCTAATTTATGTCACTTAGGCCTTTAAACCACCCTTGTGATGTGCTCATGAACACAACCATGAGAATAACAAAAAGTCACATCAAATATTCCCATGAGGAAAATCCCCAGACTAGAAGCTTTAGACATTTACAGTTGTAATTTAGATTGCTTTTCCCACTTAGGTAGTACTGTACTTTTTGGTTGATATAAAGGTATTTATATTGATTTGGCCAGGGAGGAAGGGATTGGAGTGGAGGGCAGAGGAACATGGGGAGTATCTATAAAGCCAATATTGATTTAATGTCCAAGTCTAAATACCACATTACTCCTCTAGAAACCTAATTAATTGAGATATATGCTGTTTGAGTATGTTTGTTTAAATATTGTTGGTCAATGACTTTTTACATCTCCTTAGTTGTCTTTTGTTATAGGGATAGAACAGACCCAGTCTCATTCTGTTCTGGCTAGTATTTTCTGTATTTTGAACTTGCCTGATTTCCTGTTCATCTCGTGTTTGCTTTGTCTTTGATGTATCATCCCCAAATTATCCTGAAAAAATATCATTTTTATTGGATCCCAAGCCCACTCAAAAAATGCTCAGCAGTTCTTCATTTTCTGCTGGGTAACATCTATCAGAGAACATGGTTAAGGTCTTTGCCACCTGTCTTTCTAGTTATATTTCCCACTGTCCATGGTCCTAAACTCTTCGTGTGTGGGGGATTATTTTACTCAAGATACTCAATCCATCTCACACAAGGGTGTCTCACTCTGTTCTATGGGGGTGTGTGTGATAAAACCTTTCATCTTTGTTGTCTGGAATATCTAAGCCATCCTGCCATAAGGAGCAGCTTAGGTGAATGGTAAATAGCAACAGGAGTGTGGTGTGTGTGTGTGTGTGTGTGTGTGTGTGAAGAGAGAAAGTAGATATGGTAAAATGTGAACAATTGATGAAGGGTAAGTACAACTTGTATTAGCTTTTGGGGGGTATGTATTAATTTGCTGAGTTGATTGTGGAATGGAAATAAAAACTTAGGAATGTAAGTAGTTTGAATACTTCTGCACTCTCTGGTTCTTTAGCAGTGTGCTAGACTAGAAAGCCCATGAAGCCCCAGTCTACCTTTTATTCAGTTACTTATTGAGGAAATGGCTATTGCTTAGATGCAGTGCTAGCTGCTGTGATAAAGATGTCCACAGCCATCCAAATCCTGCCCTGGGAGAGCCTCAAAACTTCACCAAATGTGAACTTTTATGGCTGAAGGTATCCTGTTTTTTTTATTTTATTTATTTATTTGACAGAGAGATCACAAGTAGGCAGAGAAGCAGGCAGAGAGAGAGCGGGGGTGGGGGGAGAAGCAGACTCCCTGTCAAGCAGAGAGCCCAATGCAGGGCTCCATCCTAGGACCCTGAGACCATGACCTGAGCCGAAGGCAGAGGCTTTAACCCACTGAGCCACCCAGGTGCCCCTGCTGAAGGTATCCTTAGGAATCGCTCTCTTCATTATCTGGAAACAAGGGACATCAGGATACCCTCATCTATTGCTTTTTAAATCTCCAAGATAAGGAACTGACATTGCTTTGATCATCGTGCAGACTTTACTTCCTGTGGTCTGATTGATCTTGGTGTTGCATCAAGTGTCTAACATGGCTCTTTAACCAGGGAGCTGTTGCAAAAGTATTTTTAAATGAATACATTAATATGCTTGCCTGAAAACTTTGTCATTATACCTGATGATTAAATTAGGTGCATATTGAAATACCTGGCACATGTTGGTATGTGTAAAATGAACGTTTTCTCCCTTTTTGTTGGTAATCTTTGGAATGCATTTTCTAGAGTGGAGAATGCATTGGAATGTAGCTTGGGAATCACTGTCACGTGCCTTATGTTATTAGGAGGTTTGCTGGGAAGGAGCCATATCTGTCTTACTGCAGCGTTGGTCATATCTTGCACGTAGGTGGCACCTAACAAATATTTGTGAAATAAAGGAGTAATGGGGCTTTGAAATAGAAGGCAGTTTTCTATAGGTAGAAATGGGAAGGAGAGGAAATACATACTATGTAGAAGAAATGGCATGACTGATTTCCCAAAAGCTAGAGAAGGGTAAGATTACTGAAGGAATCTCTAACTACGTATGTCTGGACTTGATCAAAGATGATTTGAGAAGGGCGCCTGGGTGGCTTAGTTGGTTAAGCAACTGACTTAAGCTCAGGTCATGATCCTCGGGTCCAGGGATCTGGGGATCGAGTCCCACATCTGGCTTCCTGCTTGGTGGTGGTAGGGGGGTGTCTGCTTCTCCCTCTCATTCTCCTGCTGTGCTCTCACTCTCTCTCCCAAACAAATAAATCTTAAAAAAAAAAAAAAAAAAGTTGGTTTCAGAGAAACCTGAAACATACATGAATTGTATCATCTGTGGAGTCATAAACTCAAGTAACCACTGTCATGTCCTGCTCTCAACACTTGAAATACAGTTTCAAATGCAGTTTTGGGAATCAGAAAAATGGGGTTTCAATTTTGGTTCTTACACCCATGAGTTGGATGATTATAAGCCAGACAACTAACTTTTCCACTTTTTTCTCATTTGTTTTTTTTTTCAACTGTCCCTAATAAGACCCTTCCTCAAGGGGGCTGGGTGCCTGGATGGAGTTTGTCCTCACTCCACAGTAGTTGATGAAGGGTGGTGGTGTAATGATCATCAGTCCCTTCCTGCTCCTTCTTCTGAAAGAGCCTAATATTCTGTAATATCGACACAACCTGTTATAGCTTCTCTTAGGAACATATAATAGTCTAGTGCTATTGACCTAAAATTTAAAGGCCTCTGGCTGTTTTTTATGAATGTGATGTACTTCTTTGTGAGAAGTAAATGCAGTTAGAATAACTTAATCCAATGAGACCTATCTTTCCTCTCCATTGCATAAAGCTCAAAAGGTGTGTCTTCATAAAATCTGTACTGGTGAGGCATATGTAAAACCCACAGTAATAGGCTTTGCTCGCACATTTTCCAGGGGCTACTTAAACATTACCTCTTGTATAAAAGATGCTGAATAATCATAATGTCAGGTTTAACTTTTTGTTTTGTTTTCAATTACCCACTCGGGCAATTTAATAATTTTTTGGGGAGCCTCTGGGTTTTGGAAGGGGGGGGTGGGAACTTAAAGGATCTCATCAGAGGTTGCCGTACACATCGGCATTCATCACTCAGCAGGCAACAAAACCTCGTCTAAATATTGGTTGAAAATCGGGTGGTCTTTTTATTTTTTCTCCCCCCCTCTAAAGGAAGGTACCCTGGAGTAGTGGATAATTACCAAACTTGAAGAAGAAAATTATAATAAAAATGAAAAGAAAAAAAAATTACTTAATTACAACACAGTTACTCCAGAAATCTTCAGGATGAATGGGGAAATTTAGCAAAGCTCTTAAATGTCACTGTAATTTAGCCCCATGCCCCAGAAATTCTAAATTGTAATTTACCCTAATTATATAAATACCCACTGGTGAGAAAAGATCTGTTTTTTTAGAAGGCATTACTGCTGCTGAACTTCATTGACAAGTCACTCATTGACAAGTGACTCCAACAGATTTTTTCTACCTTTTTTTTTTTTTTTTTTTTGGCCTAGTGGATCCTTAGGAACCTACTTTTCTCTCCATTTGACAGCAAATGATAGAATAATGATCTCCAAGTGTCCATGTATGCGGTAAAAAAAATGGATTTCTTAGTCATGACTCAGCTATTTTTGTCTTGCCTACTGGTATGTTAGAACAATTTCACTTGTAAGCAGCAAAACAAGGACCATTCTAGATTAAGCGAACAATGGAATTTATTGGCTCAAATAATTGAGCAATACTATGCTAGATTTGGCCTTAGGTGTGGCTTTGTTTAGGTTTCTCTCTTTGTCTCTCTCAAATCTATTTCCCTGATACCGACTTCATTCTCCAGCAGACTGTGTGATCATGGTTTTAACATGGTTACTCTCATCCATAGGCCTTCCCCCTCTTTCCTCCATTCATGCTCAGTAGGAAAAGGGAAAACCTCTCTCACTGGTAAACAGAAATCCTGGGCTTCAATCAGATTGGTTCAACTTTAGTCTCTTCCCATCCCTGAGCCAAACAAAATGGCCAAGAGTATAGAATTCTGCTGATTCTGTGGGAAAGCTAGAGAGGCTCAAATGATGCAGTTGGCCTCCTCCAGGGCACCTGGGTGATATAGGGGAAGAGAACATGCTTTTTCCAAGAGAAGAATAAATACATAATTGATGTATCCAATGAGAAAACTGCTTGTAGAATTCTGTTTCCCCAACTTTTCAACAACAGGTTTTCCCTCCAACTTTTTGCTATAAAAATTGGCAAGCATACAGAAAGTTGCAAGAATAGTAAAACAAGCACTTGCACGACAACCATATAGACTGACACTATCTTAAGTAGCAAGCTCTATCCTATTTCATACCCACTTACAACAAATTTTCAGAATTTCTTCAAATGGAGATTTCTGAAAGTTCAATCAGTACCTTCGAATTCACATGGAATCTAAATGTCATTTGCATGGTACTGTGTCCTTTCCCTGCCTTCTCCCTCTCTCTCTCTCTCTCTTTGTTTCTAAATAGAGCCAAGAATCATTCTGTTTTCCAACAAGCTGTCCTGTACACCCGGAAGGGAATATTATAAGATTAAATGCAGAGTAGCATTTCTCTAGCAAGGTGAATGCTTCTCATTACAGAGATCCCCAGTTGATCTCCTAAATGTAATTCCCTGATAATGTGAAACTTCTGAATTATTTATTATGTCATATTAGATCAGGAATATTACTCCTGAAAATAAATTTGTTATCATCGGCAAATCAACTTTTGGAAGTTTCCTGTATCAAAGAATAAACCAGGAAGTAGATTTTATGCTCTTAGGGGAGAGAAGCTGAAATTATTTATTTTGAGGTCTTTTTGCAACTAGGTATCTTCAAATGTAGATGAAGAATCATACACTGAAAAATTATAATTTCTAGATGCAGTTGTAAGTAATTCATCTAGTGGTTTATTATGCTGAAAAAGTCTGATGACAACTTGAAAGCCCAGTAAAAATTCTACACTGAAGTAATGAATTTCGAGCATTGCCTATTTATTCTGAAGGTGCCGTGTTTTCCTCTATGATCACTCCATGTGATATTAATAAAAATAAAGGATATTTACGGGCCTTCAGTTGTGGTCAATAATAACAAAAGGAGTTTTTATTTTTTAAGTCCTTACTATGTGCTCAGCACTTCACTGAGCCCCAGGAGAAGTAAGTACCCTTATTTCTCGCATTTTATAGATGAGGGAACTGAGGCGTAGGATTTTATGCAACTTGCCCAAAGCCAAATAACTGGTAAGTTATGGCACTTCAGTGCACAACAATGTGCCTGTATGTGCAGAGCTGTACAATTGAGAATCAAAGTCTTGTGCAAATGATGATCATGAACTTGAAGATCAGATGGCTGCTATTTGTAGACATGCACACCAAATCATTTTGTGAACTCAAGGTTTTTCATGGCAGAAAATTTTCAATAAATTTCTGTTGCTATATACATATTTTATAATAGAATTTTTTTTGAAGCAGTGTTAAGCCCACAGCAAAATTGAGCAGACAATCCAGAGATTTTCTATATATCTCCTGCCTCTACACATGCATAACCTCCATTGTCAACATCCCCCACTAGAGTGGTGCATTTGTTAGAATCAATGAACCTACATGGACACATCATTATCACCCCAAATCTATAGTTTATCTTAGGGTTCAGTTTTGGTATTGTACATTCTGTGGGTTTGGACAAATATTACAATAATATGTATCCACCATTATAGTATCATACAGGGTAGTTCCACTGCCCTAAAATTCCTCAGTGTTCAGCCCATGTCAGTGTTTTTCTGCCATGTATTAAGTCATTCCAACGTTGCAACACTTAATATACCGTTGAGAAGCCATCTCCAAACCCCAACTAGAGAAATAGGGCCATTTAGCAGGGAAAGATCTTGCCTCAACTGCAGAAAGAGGTTTGTAGATTGTGTGGGGAATTTCAATAATTTATAAGTTGGTAAATTCCAATCGATGCACATGAAGTAGAGTAAACATCATTTAACAAACATAGCAGCGGAGCTTGAACTCCACTCAAGAGATGACTACTTGGAGACAGGTAACTCACCCTGAAAATGCCTTCCATAGTTCAAGTCTGTAATTTTTGGCACAGGATAGAGTCGTAGCCAGCATTCACCCTGTGACTCTTTGCCACCTGTTCTCCCTAATTAAGGACTCCTATGTTCTGCTCTGCATGCCCCATACTATGCAAATAAATAAAATCCACAGGACACTTGTTATGAAAGCAAAAAACTTGTCAACTATTTATCTTTCTCATTTGTGAAGTGTATGAGGGACCCTTCCCCTTTTTCTCCCCTGCCATTTTTTTTTTTTGTCTTCTTTCTTTGTGGAAGTAAAGGAATTCTATAGAATCAATTTTCTTTTTATTCTCTGAAAGTAACACACACACACACACACTCTCTCTCTCTCTCTCTCTTTCTCTCTCTATCAACTCTCTCCTTCTGTACAGAAGGAGAGAGTTGCATTTATATATATATATAGAGAGAGAGAGAGAGAGAGAAAGATGTAGACAGTTACATATATATATTTATATATGTGTGTGTGCATATATATCTGTATGTATATATATGTATATATATTTGTGTATGTGGAGGTGCATTTTTAATTTCACTGCAACTCTTCAAAAAACAATTCATTTCTCTACTTTTTATACTTTATACTACTTTCCATTTTCATTTCTACCTCACTTGCCTGTGTTACTACAGTGCTCTTTCATTGGTCTGCCTGGTTCCATACTTTTCAAATCTGTTGTCTGAATTACAGCCAGGGTAAACTGGGGAATTTCCAAGATAAAAATAAGCATTTAAAAAAGTAAGCATTTTTTTTAGCAGATAATGAGAAAGCTAATTAACATGATTTATTTTAGCATAAGAACAAGCAAAGAAAACATTCTCTGTTTTTTGTCTTCTGATCATATAATTTGTTTCATAGAAATGCATTTACTTTTCAATAATTTGTTTTTTTGTCACATAGAATGTAATACATTTGAATAGTTTTGTCTAATTCTTAATGGGCTTATAATAGTCCATTGTAGAATTGAGACATAATTTTATGGTAAGTTTCCAGCAATGAGATTTATATTGCTTTCTAATTTTTCCTGATATTCAAAACATTTCTGCAATAAGCTTATTTGTATATAAAGTTCTGCCCACATGTTGTATTGTTTCAGAAGAAAATTGACTGGAATTGGAAATCCTGGAACAAAGAATGGAAGCCACATATTTTTTATTTTTTTATCAATATATGATGTATTACTTGTTTCAGGGGTACAGGTCTGTGATTCATCAGGCTTACACAATTCACAGCACTCACCATAGCACGTACCCTCCCCAAAGTCCATCACCCAACCACCCCATCCTTCCTAGCCCTCTTCCTTCCAGCAGCCCTTAGTTTGTTTCCTGAGATTAAGAGTTTCTTGGTTTGCGACCCTCTCTAGTTTCATCTTGTTTTATTTTTCCGTCCCATCCCTACAATCCTCTGTCTTGACATAAATACTTATATCATGCTCACTATCCCAGTTTCTTTTTGCACTTACCAAGGAGGGTTTTTTTTCCCCCAATATGGTAGGTGAAAAAAAATTCTCAAGGGAGATATAAAGTTCAATTAATCAATTATGGATGAAGTTGGTTAACTTTATATGTTTTTTTGGCCATGTGTGTATCTCCAGGTTAAAGGATAATTATGAGAAAGTATGTTGAATGGGGAGCCTAGAGTTCAGAGCTTTGAAGGAATTAACTGGTTCCGAGAATTTTCTAGTCACTTTGTGAGCTGAGCTTAAGCTGTGGGCCCTCTAATAAAAGCTGTATGCATCAATGGTTAACAATATGTGCATTAATATGTTCCTTTTTTTTTGCTACGTTGAAATGCAAAATTATTAGCCTCAAGGAAATTAAAAGTGAGACAACATCCAGAAAAATCTTTGATGTAAAATATGTTTCTGTACAGATTTATTGTGGTTATTTTCATTATATTCATTAAATGAAGCTCATGACTTCTTGAATTCATATCCATATTCTCTATCCTAGGGGATCTAACTACTGATAAGGCTGTATTTCTGTCAGCCATAGTGGATTAGTTTCAGTTTTTACCTTTTAATTAAACAGCTGCTGCCGCTAAACACAATTTTGAATTATTTAATAGTCCATATTACTTTAGTCAATGCACACTGCTTGAATTTTTTTAATTATATGAAGCTATACATTTTTTATGATATAGCTTTCCTAAAAATGAGTTGACAGACAGTAATAATTTGCTCTTTTGAGATGTCAGGAATATCTTAGCATATTTTAAAATAAGTATAACTAAAATTAAAAGCCAAGCTGATCAAATACAAGATCTTTTGCTTTAAAAAATGGGAAATACACAGAATTTTAAGTAAAACTCCCATTCAAGCTGTTATTTGTAGTCTGTCTTACAAACAGGCAGCATATGTAGTAAATACTGTGATGCACAATTCAGAAAACTGGAGATGAGCTGAAAGATCCAACTTTTCATTGAGGTCTCATTTCAGAAATGAGTTGCTTTAGAATTTTGTGGCTTTTTTGGCAACAGAGGTTAAGTGGTGTTGTCATTCAAAAAGAGAACTCATTTGGTCCAAAAGCTATTTACTATTAATCAACATGAATTTTTCTGATGGGTTTATGATTATCTTGTTATATTATTCTGAGTTATATTCAGAAGTGTGACTTAAATTTCTGGTTTTAATAAGATTAAATGAATAATTCAGAATAGCTTTGAAGATTACCAATACTGGATAATTATTTATACTTAGAAAGTAACAATGGTGTGAACTTTCTTCTTCATTTCTTTATTTTTTTAAAAAACCAGAAATCTCTTTTCCTGTCTCCTCGTATGTATAGTATGTGTCTGTGTGTACACACATATATATGTGTATATACACTCAGACATGCATATCCACATACATATATATGTGTGTGTATCCTACAGATGATATCTCCTCTTGGCTATTTTATGGAGTGAAATATAAAGTATAATAATTAAAATATGGGAACAGTGGAGTGAATAGCTGAACATACATCACATTTTATCTTTAGTGCCTCACTATATCTGAACTCACTGAGAATTGCTGTGATCAAAGCCACCTTCACTATCTCGATTTGACAAGAACTGGTATCTTTACCTTCAGCCTTTGATTGAATTTCCTTAAGTGATGGAAGTAAAGGTGAATGGTGTAAGACCCATCTTAAGTCTCTCTTTTTTTAAAAAAAACAATGTAAACCACTTAACAGAGTGTAGATGATGGTACCTGTCAGGATTCCCAGGATAAATTATTTCTGCTCTCCCTGCTGACCCCTGTAGAACATTATGTAGAGACTACATCTGGTCCTGTGTGTGCTCTGTGTTGACATCTCATCGATTCTTTATCTCCTCTCTTGGCTTTAAAAAAAAAGGAGGAAAAAAAGGAAAATTTATTATAAAACTTGGTGGTAGAGCAATACTGTCAAAGAACGCAAATTGTCACCTGCCTCTAACGAAAGGCGACATCTCCAGAGAATAAAGAGGGTGGTTATCATTTTTCAGTGCCAAGATGTTACCCTCTTTGAGATAATAGTTTCTGCCGCTGAACTGTGTTTATAAATGAGATAAGAGACATTACCTCAATTTCTAAAGGAGTTCGGGAGCTTAGAGTATCAGACAGAACTTAGTCAAAAGACATAGCCATTCACTGAGCTCAAAGAAAGACGTGATTTTTAACCTCAGTGTACACAGTGTAAACAAGCATAATGCCAAGTGTTGTAAACATAGCCCACTCCCCCACTGCAAGCAGCTCTCTGCCAGACTATTTTATTTTCCAGTGGTGTCCAGCTCTATGAAGAAAACAGCATTGTATTTTGGCTTGTGTGTTTCCCCCCAGTGGAATGCAACCATGATGAATGCAGAGTGCAAATCAGTTTTGTTCAGCTGTGGAATGAATGATTCAGTAATGCTGAGTGTCCCCCTTTCCAGGGTTTTATGGGTACTGCTTAACCAGTGAGTTATCCACGTGGTAAAATGACAATGCCTAGAGAT
>ML100769.1:33384-61829 GCA_003697995.1 Taxidea taxus jeffersonii | reverse complement strand
AAAAAAAAAAGCCTGGATATAACATCAATGCTTATTTCCAAAGTTATTTTGAATAACATCTGCTGATGAGAAGCATGCAGAAAACTTTCATGCCAGTAAATGTAATTACTAATAATTTCATCATGATTGCTATGACTACAATTTACTTATTCTTAATTTATTTTTATAATGAACTGCTTCAGTAAAATGACAAATGATTCCATTAGTTAAGAAACTAAATGTCAATTTGCATGTGGTCTTTGGTGACTAATTTGCTGAGTTGAGGTTTTTGTTTTCGTTATGATAATAATATTTGGCTATGCTCTGTGAGCAAAATTTATGAGGTCTTAAATATTAATCTTTCGATTTACTGAAACAAGGTAATTTTCAGCTTCAAAATGCTAGCAGTTTCTCTTTTCAGGGTCTTGACTACTCAAGTTTTAGGCACAAACTTCGGCAACATCGTCATCCAAAAAATAATGCTCACTTTGTTCCCTGGGATCAAAACAATTCTTTCTCACTAATGACTGCAAATATCAGCTCATTTCTAACACAGTTTCCAATGGCAAACATTACTCAATTGTCAGTAAAAGAAAAGGGATTACATCAGCATTCAGGGGGAAAAAATGTTCTGTTCCTTCTTACTCCACAGTCTATGTTCAATCAGCCTGGAGCTAATGGAAGCCCTCCAGTACTGAGAAATAAACAAACACAGTTGGGCAAATAGTCCAAAATCAAATCTAGTGTATAAGGTGGACAATACATAGTTAGTTCCATTACCGAATCCTCCCTTGGGAACTGGAGCTGCTTCAGAGCCCTTCTCATTACACACCAGCACCATCTGTAGCCAGCCTGAGCCTGATTTGGGAATGTATAAAGTACACGAAAAAAAATAGACTCCGAATCAGGAGCCAGAGAATCCTATTTCAAGTTTAAATTTTGCTTGTGAAAGATCATTTGGTTTTAGACTCAGCAAACAGTGGGCCTCATCACTCACAATGAGGGACGTAAGTTACAAGGATTACTTCAGATCGGGGAGAATGAAGGTAATTGCTACTGTCCACAGGGAGAGCCCCAGCTCTTGTAGAGCTCAGGAGAGTTACAGCATGGTGCCATTAGCTGCAGAGCTCCCATTCCACGTCAAGTGTCAGCCCCCCTTTTCCTTGTGGCATGTGTTGCAGCATTGCTGTTGAAGTGCATTATTTAATTCGGACTTTAAATGGAAAGGAAGCCAATGACATTGGCATCCCGGAAGTCTGTAGGCACTTTGTGTGTGTATGCATGTGAATTTTAAGAAAAGCTCTGGCTCAGAAATAGGACAAAATCTTTTATTTACTGAAAAATAAACCATGAATCATTATAAGCAGGGGGTGATGACGTCGGTTGTTACTGTTTGGGGGCTAAAAAAATAGGGATGTTATTACCATCTCGAAATTCGTTGCAATATTATGTGTAGTACTTGGATATTTTCACCCAAGATAAGCCACCATCCACCTGGCAGGCACAAGTTGCTTTATCAATGTTTTCTATTACCATTTTTATTCTCATCCCACCTCCATTCCCCAACCAACCTCCACCTTTGTCTGGCATCAAAATGTCTCCAGAAATCTAATTCTCTTCCTGGTTTGAATCACACTCAGAACCGCACATGATGACGGTTCTCCAGACTTTTGAACGCCATAAAAAGTCTATATGTAAATTTGGAGAGCACCATATATAAAGTAGCTAGGGATTCCCAGGCACGGTAGATTACACGCGTCTGAAAGTTCAAAGAAGGCACTAGGAACACTGTTCTGATTCTGGCTTCCTGACCCAGCAGAGGCTATACTCCCTGTAATTTGAAACCTGGAAGTAGAATCTAGCCCCCCACTTAGGAAAGCCCACAATCCTCAAATTGTGTCTCCCGCTCCCAACACCACGTGTCAGCACACAGCGCAGGTGGGAATCATTCATTATCAGTAAGACCCAACTCTGTCACCTGCTCGAGGAGGCATTCCCAAGTTTGCCCAACTTCAGATCCTTTCTGTGGTGGCTGCTCGGCATTAACTCTGCCCCCTCCCATCTTGGTAGGAGTGATCAGGACCTCAGGCTTGACTTGTCAGTGGCTTTGCTCCAGGCAAAAATTTTGTGCTGGCAAAGTTGTTGTTACTCCATCCTGAGAGATGGACCTCTGGTCTTCTTTGGAATTTGACTTGCTATGTTCTTGGCCTTGGCTGAGAAAAGTTGACAGTCCTTCAGAACACTTGATGAGTCCTGTTCACATCTGTTCAAAGTCTTAGTTGGGGAATCTCCTTCACCATAGATTTCAGTACTGACATTTTTCCTTGACTATTTAGAACCTGAAGGCTCCAGTAAGAGAAACATGAAATTCAATCTTAGTTCTATCACTTTCCGGTTGGGGATTTGTGTGAATTACTTAATTTTTCTAAACCTCTGTCTACTCATCTAAAAAATAGGTATAGGGACACCTGGGTGGCTCAGTTGGTTAAGCGGCTGCCTTCGGCTCAGGTCATGATCCCAGGCCCTAGGATCGAGTCCCACATCGGGCTCCTTGCTCGGCAGGGAGCCTGCTTCTCCCTCTGCTTCTGTCTACCACTCTGTATGCCTGAGCTCGCACTTTCTCTCTCTCTCTCTCTCTCTAAAAAATAAATAAGTAAATAAAATATTTAAAAAATAGGTATAGGGGCCCCTGGGTGGCTCAGTTAGTTGAGCATCCAATCCTTGCTCTCAGCTCAGGTCTTGATTTTAGGGTCATGAGTTCAAGCCTCATGTAAAAAAAAAATGGATATAATAATAACATTTGCATCATAAGATGACTCTGAGTATTCAATAACTTGATCTCTGTGAAGATCTTTATCAAGTTAGTACTCAATAACTGTTAACTGTCATTATTTGTTATTTAATAATCATCTAAACTTGCAATGCAATTTGCCCCTTGCTTAAGATTTTGTTCAGTAGCTTTTGATTCTGGATCATCCCCACTGAGTTCTGATAATTCTCCTCATGACAGTTCAAATGATGTCCTTAAATACTTTATCCACAAAAAGACAATAGACAACATTTAGCATGTAGTTCCTGTTGCCAAACACTGAGCTAAGTACAGCAGAGGCAAATCACATTTAATCCTTAGAACAGTTATACAAAGTATGAATTACTATTACTACTATTGTAAAAAAGGAAACTGAAGCTGTAGAAGTTAAGTCCTGTGCCCAAATGTATGGGAAGTAAGTGGCAAATCTGGGACTTAAAACTACCTTTGCCTGTAGCAGAGATTGACATAAATGTGTCAACACCTATTTCCTCTTCTCCTGGACACACAGACTCTTAATGCCCAGCCTCTTGCAGTATAAAGCGTCTCTGTGTAACTGGGTTTTAGCCATTGGAGTGTGAGTGAAAGTGATGTGCACAGTTTCAATCCCTGGCCCCCTAAAATCTCCATTCCAAATCTTCTACCAGCTGGATATGAGTACCACATGGGGAAAATGGCAGAGCCTCACCCAGCCCCATCCTTGAATAACCGCGTGGAGCAGAGCACTTCCTGCCCACCCCCCACCCCCGCGCTTGCTTTGCCAGCTGAGCTGGACCAAACTTGGTTTGTGCTGGAGGCACATGCTTTTAAATCACATCTGATGTTACTGTAACTAATGCTGTATCCAACTCCAAAGGATTCTGTCTCTGCTATTATATTATGCTGGCATAAAACCAGCCAGAAATGTGTCACACTTTGCTAAGACACAGAGGAACTGCTGAAATGTTTCCTAGGTATGTTGCCTCAACTTTGGAATAAAGGTGTCCATGCTTTTAATTAATTATTTCAAAGTATTATAAAATGAAGTCCTTAAATTAGAGGCTGGCATATTTGAAAGTTTCTTATTTTGAATATTTCCCAGTTACCCAAAAGTGGTATAGAAATGAAAGAGTCAAGAATATCTTTAATCATAGGAATTAGTCCCTTAAAATTATCTTTTAAAATTTCTTAATGATTTGCCACAGTACCCATGATTTTGTACCTCTCTATGTAATTGACACATTTTTGAACTGAACTAAATTGTAGTATCCTACACAAAGGGTCAATTACATTTTTTAAAAAGTAGGGTTCTGTCAAAATCCTGTGCATGTTAGGACCCATTAAGTATGAAAATTTCTTGAACATTGCCTTTTCACAACACACTGATTAGCAACAGCAATCATGTCAGGGAACTAATGCTTTTATTCTGCAGTAAATTCAGAACTTTCCAAAATATATCTTTTTGTTTCCACTCATATGCCATGGAGGGAAAGTAATATAATGCATAGTGAAGATAAGAAGTTCTGATAAAAAGGTAGACAGTTCTACCTTTATATCTTGTCTCCTGCATTTATAAGCTATGTGACTTTGAGAGATTTACTTAAAATCTTTGGGTTTCATTTTTCTCTTTTGTAAAAGAGGGGCAATTATTGCATCTCCTTCAAAGATTCGATATGAAGAGAAAAAGGTCATTTAGGAAAAGCATTATCGACTGACACATAATAAGTGCTCAATAAATACTAGCTTTTAGAGGACTATAATTATTATTAAGTGTACATTTTCCAAAATATTTTATCTAAGATAATCTTTACATTATAAATGCTGTGCTGTCAGACATTTCAGATGGAAAAAGTCTGGACTATATTTGTATCCACATTGTCTTAACGAGAAGACATATTGTGAATGAAAATGGTGTGTTTCATAGATATTTTCAAGAGATTTGGAGTTTTTATTTCAGATTCCAGGAAGCAGAGATTTAATGGCTAATATTTAAATGACAGGAAAGAAATTTTTCATTTGGGGTCAAAAGCTTTCTCCTTTTGTTAATGTAATGATGTCAAAGGATGGCAGAACCCCATTCCTCTAGCTTAGTCTAATCCCAAATGATGATGAAATAGAATATTCATCAGTTCTCTCTTCTCTTGAGAATTGGAATAATGAGTCTCTACCCTCTATTTGGTGATTTGTGGAGGAAGAAGAGGAGGGGAAGTTTTGTCTTTTCTTTTTTTTCTAGTTAGAAAATTTTAGCTCTCAGCCGTCTACCCAATACCTATGTGTCTTGCTCTCTGATGCACCGTCAACTGAACTGCTCCTCTTTCAGCATGACTGGAGGCACCTCTTGAATTCTGTGTATATCCAAGCTATAGCCATCGGAAGAGTAGACGCTATCAACTAAATTTCTATACCAGTTGTGGGCATTTTCCAACCACAAAGACCTCTCCTCCAGTTCACTCCACTACCACATAAAGAAAGTCCTTTAAATAAAGCAGTTCAGTATGATTCCGCAGCACATTTTATTGGGTAATTCGGAACTTCCTCTTTAGCTTCTCTGCCCATCCAGTTGTTCTCTTACAGGCAACTAAACTCTGCCTTCCCCCTGTGAGACTCATTCTCTTGCCCTCAAAATGGCCCTGCTTTTTGTGTCTCTATTTTTGTTGATGGCATCATCATCTTTTCATTAGCTCCAAACAGAATCTTTAGTCATCTTTGACTCCTTCCTCCTCTTCGAGTTCTAAAATCAGTCACATCTAACTCTGAAATTTCACTCACACTCATCCTCCTACTCTATCTTCATAGTTTCTATAGTCTGGGCTTTACCCACCTGTTGCAGAGGCTGGCTCATTAGTCCTGTAACTGACCCCTCTTTCTCTACTCATTTCCAACACCCTCACAGCCCCCAATTTACTCTTTATTCCCTTGGCATAATTTTCTGTCTAAAGCACTGATATCCCCACCCTTAAAACCTTGGTATAATTTATTAAGATATCAATACATGCTTTGTTCTCACTATACTTTCTGCTCTACTAAATTAAATTCTTCCAAGTTGTTAGACCTGGGTTTTCTCGAGCAAGAGAAATTGCAAGGTAGAAAGCAGGAATTGCTTGCAGAGAACTGCTTATGCCAACTTTTGTTTCCCACAGGGTGAACACCTTCAAAGGATTATCCTCTTGGGCATGTTGGAGGAGAGTTCCTTTGAGGAATCAAGGTGTCACACACAACACCGAACGCTAGAGGATTCTTCTCTTACAAAAGCTTTCTTTTTCTGGGGAACTGAAAAAGAACTGCTGTAGATGATGCCGGCAATGCAATCAGTGGTGGGTCTGGTGTCAGAAGGAGCAGGCAGCAGCCACCTGAGGGCAGAATCTCTATCAAAGGTAAGGTTTTCTAGAAACATTTGAGTTGGAGTTTAGTGTGCAAAATGTTTATTAGGGATTAACACTGTTAAAGAAAGAAAGGCGGAGTGAGCAGGATTGGGTAGTGGGAACAACTTATTTGTGGAGCAGGCTGGACAAAGCCCTGGTCAACCCAACAATGAGCTCCAGGGTGAAAACTGGCCATAAGAGTCATCTTGCAACACAAGCTGTCCTACGAAGGGCACAAACTGGGTGAGGAGGTTCTTTGTGGCTGAAGCAGACTGGGCAGGAGCTGAGATCTGGAGGCTGCCTGCTGACCACACCTTTCACCACTGCACAGCAAGTCCTTCTGTGCAGATGGACTAGGGTGACCCTCTCAGTATCCACCATGATCTCTATAGGACCATTGGGAGCTGGCATGAGGGAGAACCTTTTCACTCTAAACTTTTGGGAGAAGAGCAATTTTTCTCTAAAACTGTTTCTCACTCTTAAATAAGGGTCAAGCATAGTAAGGGTAAAGTTCTATTGCCCATAAAGCAATGCCTCTCCAGTCTCATTGACTTTGAGCTTCACAGATGGAAACACTCAAGTCAAAAACTGCAGGAGCTTAAGAGAGCCTAAGAGTCACTGGCAGCTTGGCAAAACTCACAAACCCATTGATAGTCAAGGTGAATGCCAACAGCAACCATTCATGTTCACAGATAAGTATTTCTAAAAATTTTCAGAATTATTAAGGATAGATAAATCTGTTAAAAAAAAAAAAAAGGCCCCCTAAAGCCAAGAAGTTGGAAGATAAGTCATAATGATTCGAATATTCTTTATGGGCAAGTCTGTGCTATTTGGGTTACAGTAGTTTCATATTCACAGGTTTGTCTTTCTTTCTAAATTATGTTTCACAAGATAGAAAATATCTCTTACTTGCTCATAAGACATTTAATACACAAGTCAGTGAAATGAAAGGATTTAATTTAGGGTGTAAATGTAATATTTAGGGTGTCAAATTTTCATAATTTTTAATATATTTAGATTACATACTCTTATTTTCTGTAGAAACAGAGTTGGTTATTTTTTAAAAAAGATTTATTTATGTATTTATTTGAGAGTGAGAGAGAATGAGAGAGAGAATGAGAGGGGACAGATCAGGGGAGAAACAGACTCCCCGCCAAGCAGGGAGCCCAATGCGGGACTCAATCCCGGGACTCCAGGATCATGACCTGAGCCAAAGACCACTGCCCAGCCAACTGAACCACCCAGGTACCCCAGAGTTGGTTATTTTAAAAGAATCATATTTTAATAAACCTAAATATATATTTAAAATACAAGTTATTGGGGCGCCTGGGTGGTTCAGTGGGTTAAGCCTCTGCCTTCAGCTCAGGTCATGATCTCAGGGTCCTGAGATCGAGCCCCGAATCGGGCTCTCTGCTCAGCGGGGGGCCTGCTTCCCCCTCTCTCTGCCTGCCTCTCTGCCTACTTGTGATCTCTGTCTGTCAAATAAATAAATAAAATCTTTAAAAAAAATACAAGTTATTTAAAATGTGAATTTAGAATTTTATGGAATTGCAATTACCTAAAACAGTGCTTCTGTCCTGAGTGTGTATGGGAGGAGGGGAAGTAGGGGGATGTTATGTGCTTGTGTAAAATGTATATGAAGAAGAAAGGAAAAGACAGAATAACAGTTTTTAAACAGGAAGTCTACCTCAGAAACCCACTCTTGAAATAGGAATGTTTAGGAAAACCCTTGATCAGATTATTGGAAATGAAGAGATTAGAAAGTTAGAAGTTGAAAATGAATTGTCAGACACTGTATGTCAGACACTGAGCATACAGATTGATTAAGACAAAGGAGAATGCAATGAGCTCCCAGCCATATGTAATAACTGACTTTTGTATAGTGTTTTCATTTACATTTTCCCATTTGAACAACCAGGTTATGCATTATAACAATTTTCACTTTACATATGAGGAAACTCATGTCAGATGCCTAGTTTAGAACAGAAATATGATTTTGAATCTGTGATAATTGGTGCAACATCCTCCTTTCTATGTCATGGTGACCAGCTACTGATACTGAGTTGAAAATATTCTTTTAAAAAAAAAAGAGAGAGAGAGAAAATATTCTTAAATTGGTACATATGAGATAATGTTCATTCACCTTTTCATTCCACACAATTTAGTAAGCCCAAGGATCAAGGCCACCAAGTGATGGGAATATACAGACAAAATAGACTAGATTCCTGTCCTGAGAATGCCTACAGTCTGAAGCATAGGACTCTGTGGAGACGGATCGGTGGAATGTTCTAGAATGTGCTCTTATGCTAAATCTAGGAAGAAAGATCAGTAACAAAGTTCCATGAAGATGATCCTGGGGAGAGCAGTATAGAGTAAAACAACAAATTGATTTCTCCTCATGGAGTATGTGATATCAAATCTTCATGTGGATGAACTTGGAGTAAAACGTAAAGGGTAAGGGAAACCATACCCCAGAGGATGCTGTCTGATTTACTGAAAAATTAATTCTGTCCACGATGAGGGCGAGTGAGTGGTTTTAAGTTGAAGAATCAAGATTTTAGAACCAACACCTTCACTTGTGCAACAATGAGAAAACTGCTTCCATTCACAACTGTGGATTAGCATTGAGGAAAATGAAACTGGGACAAGAGGGAGAAGCTGGGGAGAAGCTGGAGTCCAGACTAGAAGTGTGTGAGTGGAGAGGGATGCTGGAGGCATGGTTTGGGAGTTCTTTAGGAGACAGACTCAACTGGACTTCATGATAGATTTCAAATAAGAAAACATAGTGAACAGGAGGTGCGATGGAAAACAAACAAGAATGGGTTTATCGGTGGGAGATTGTACAAGTACATGTCAGATTGATTCATGAATGAGGAGACTAGATCACCTGCTACAGGGATCACAATGGCCTGGAGTGATGGAGCTTTGCATAGGCTCTGTGTGAGAGGCAGAGCAGCATGTAAAAAGATCTCTATTTGGTATCATGGTCTATCGAGGGTCCTTGCCATACCCTCACAGCATTATCAAGTCCAGCTAACTCTTTCCTACTGGCCCTCAGCACCTCAGCGCCAGAGTCAAACGTGCAAGGCTGTGCAGACCCAACTCTCAGCCGTCAAGGGACAGATTTACAGAAGGATGGGAGTTGAAATGTAATTCCAAAACCTCTGAGCTAGGTATGACAAAAAGCATGGAGGATTAGAGCTGAGACTGGAGGCCTTGATGAGACAGAAGATTGGGTGTAGAGGGAGTACAGATGAAAAGAACCTGAGAAAGGAATGTCATGTCAAAGGGAGCATACTGTAATTTACATCGTCTGAATTGGTACAATATCTCTGTGCATGGTGCAGTAGTCTTGTACAGCATTTTATGATGCAGAGTGTGTGTCAGAGGTAGAAAGGACTTTAGAGGCCATTTATTCTTTTCCTCTCTGTTTACGAGAAACATAAGTAAGCCTTAGAAACCAGGCAGTGAGCTAGTGAAGAGCTGAGGAGCGAAATACTGACTTGGCCAGGTTGTCTGCATACCCCAGATATAGGTAAAATTTTAACAAAGATTTGTTAAACGCTTGCTAAATGCAAGGCACAATGATTAGCATTCACTGATACATCATCTCTATTCTCAAAGAGTTTATTAACCAGTGTCTTAATGAGAATTCACATTATATATTAAATCAAGCAATTATTAAAGGGATTATTCTAAAAAAATTAGGAATCCAAAATCTCTCTAAATTAAGCAAGGTTTGTCACCAAAGTGTTGAATAGTTGCCTGTTTCCTTATGGAATCACTATTTTGTATCACTAAATGACGAGATAATGGCATAATTTTTATGTTCTGGGCCCTTAAATTATAGTTTCTATAAAGAATACCTGCTGAAATAAAAATAAATAAACTAGAAAGTTATTTCATATTTTTACTTTCCTGTCTACAATATTAGACTGTGTTCATTTTTTCCTTAATTTTCCCTACTAACTTTCTGGTGAGGCTGGAATTGAAACTGTGTACAAAATGCTTCATTTTTTTTTCACAACAATTATTTTTTATGTTCTTCACCTCTGCTGAAATGACCTCTACCGATTGTATCATTTTACAAGAGGCAATCAGGAGCTTTACAGGAAAAAAAAAAAAAAAAAAACCACAAATATTTTATTAAATTAATTTAAAAAGAAATATTTGAACATGAAAATCTGCATAGTATAAATATTTTATATGGGAAATAGCAATAAAAATTAATATTTAGTTCTATTATTTGTATGTACAGGGGTGGAATCTGCGAACTAATTTGGAAGCCATGGTTCTCCTCCTAGAATATTCCAAATAGCATATGTAGAACGATTTTGCTGTACCATATTTTAAAGCTTGCTTATATTAACTCTGTTTTACTGTTTTCTAAACCATACTCATGATTATGTTTCTCACATATTTTCTTGAATACTCATATACCATAGAGATACAACATATAAATAAATTAATGTAAAATCCTTATAACCACTACAACCAAATTGGAAAGAATCCAATATAATACATATTAAAACTTCTCAGTGAAGTGTGAGACCAAGATATTTACCAGCACTTCTTTTTTCTGTGCGTACTACAGTATTTAAATGGTGCTGGGGTGCCCCTGGCTACATCATTCCTCTACAGAAGGGAAGGGATCTAATTTCAATCTTCAGAAGTAGAAGCCTCCTTTGGATTAGGCTCTCCAAGCAGTATTTAGAACTGTCCGAGAGCTGTCCTGGTGGCCTCGTGCTTTACTTTCATAAAATAGTCTCCTCAGGGAGGATCATCAGATTGAAATGATTCCTGAGCCTGTCTCTCTTTTAACTCTTATTTTTTGTCACAAACTTTTTATATAGAACACAAAATGATCAAAAGTAAGATTCTACAACAGATTTCAAAGGTCTCACCATTCTTACCTATGTGTGTTAATGGCGCCATCAGTCAGCACTGAGCAAGCCCTGAGAAATGTGTAACTCCGGAAACAACTCCTCAATATGTTTGACCAGCTCTTCCTCAAAGAATATATAAGATCCTCCCAACACTGTTGTTTTTTGTTTTTTTATTTTACCATCCTTGCCATTCCCTCAAGAGGGAACTCGTGCAATTGATGAAAATAGCATGTGACACCTTGCGACTTGTCTCCTTTCTAATCATAGCCTATTTCCAGCTAAATGAGTAATTATTTAAGCTACATGTGGGCAGTAGCTTAGAGTGATGGGGTCAAGATGTTGTCACTAATCCAGCAACATCAGCATCACTGGGAATTTGTTTAAAAAAGCAAATTCTTAGGCCATACCCATTTGGAATAAAAAAAAAAAAATCTCAGGGGTTGGGCTCAAGGATCTGCATTTTAACAAGTCTTCAAGATAATTCTAATGCAAATTAAAGTTGTATACCTTCTTTAGAATTCACCTTGCCAGAATAGGCCCGTGTTTTAGGAGGAAAGCATTGCCCTACTCCATAAAACACCATTGAGGGAAGGAGAGAAACAAATGAGTCACAGTTGGGGTGGAGTCTTTGATAAGCCTTAGATTCCCACCCAGCAACATGTAGAAACAACAAAACTGGTTATTACTAGACAAAGCTCAGGTAAGATATCCCTTTATTACTACTTGGTCACATCACTCTGGTATTCCTCTTAATCACTGACTCGTGTATGAATTTTACAGTCCAATTCTAGAATGAGTGTGTCCAGCTCTTAGTCTCAGGTCCTGGCACTTCAATAGTTCAAGGTGCTGGTAAGGGAGGCACCTAACAAACCAGACCTTCTGACATTCTAACCTGCTCACTCTGGGATGCTAGAAACTGTTGCCTGACATGGAGGTCCCTGTTCCGTTCCAAACAAGTATGGGAAATACCGTATCCACAGATCCTGAAATTAGCTCAAACTGCAAAACAAAGCCCGGTGTAACTGTTGAAATTCCTTCACAGAGGATAACTGTCCAAGATGCAGTTGGAAAAAAAAAAAAAAAAGTAAAGACAATTTATTTTTAGTTTCTGTGACATTTAAAATGTGTAAAAATTTGTAGGTAATTGCTTGAACGTGCTTCCACTCACGTGTGCCATTTCTCCTAGACAAAAAAATTCAGGAACCAGGGATGAGAGTAATTCTAGCGAGTCACTCATTCATCGCCCCTTTTGGGGGGACTAAATTGTCCAATTCGAAATCAGGCAGAGAAGTCAAATTTATTGAACTTTAACTTGAAATGTATTGCTAGCAGAATGGCAACAAATAATTATATAGCAAACAATAAGCCAAAGAGGGTGACGATCTTATGGCTTTTATAAATCTTTTCCATCCCTAAGATAACCTCTTGGGCTCTCAAAAAGCGGTGAGGACAATGTCAAATTGTTTCTATTTGGCTGCATTTTTCTGATTCTTGTTCATATCTGCAGGCATCTAGAAAATTATAAAGTAAAAATTACACACACACCCACCCTCCCCCACCTCACATATATAATGTAATAAATGCTTAGAAAAGGATAACTCACTAAAAGTACTGCTTACAAAAAGATATGGGAAAAACCAGTGGGATTTTTATTTTGTCAAAACCTTGTTAGTCATGTTTTGGTTTTGGATTTGCAGTCTGTAGAGTATTTTATACTTCTCAAATTTCTTCTGTTCACTTGTGACTCTCAAACCTAATAGAAATCTCCTTTTCCCCTTCAAGTAATACTTGTCTGCTTCGAGGGCCATCAGGGGAATAGTTTCTAAAAAATTGTTCCAACCAGCCAGAGCAGTGCACAAATACATACCAAATAAGAACATACTGAAAAGCAGCCGTCAAAATAGCCAAAATAATCTAAAAGCTCATTGTAAAAAAAATACGGAGAACAAAGTAGAAAGAGTGCCTTAAGGGCTTAGTTTCAATTTCTGTAATAATCCACCATTTCACATAGAGTTAATTCCCTAGACTGTGTACACAAGGATAATTTAATTCCATGGATAATCTCTAATATTTGTTTGGGGATAAAATGTCAAACTTTTTCCACTAAACCTTTTCCCCTCACCTTTGGACAAGCGGTCAAATGTGGAGAGCTGTGGTTGCCTCTCGTTTGCCCGACTCCACACGCCAAGGGTAGTGCAAACAAAGTGTGAAATGGATCTCCCCACCTCATTCCTACCATAACCTCAGCTTCGTTTTGCATGGTCTGGGGCAGGGAAATGAACAAGGGAGTAGTGAAATGTAAAAGTCAAAGTATCTTTTTAAAGACATTTAATGAATTTCAAAAAATATAAGGATGATTATAATATTTTAATGGGATAGAGAACATAAATGCTACCTAGAAAAATGGATATCTGGTTGGTTTGTTTGGGAAGGCAACCTTGGAAAAAGCTTAAGATTTTGAGGCAAAAATGCCATGTTTTTAGATTGTAGCTCTGGCACTTGCTAGTTGAGTGACCTTCAGAACTGAAAAAATCTATGAGTTTTCATTTTGTCATCTCTGAGATGGAAATAGCAATAACTTTCTCAGAATGTTACAAGGATTAAATAAGGCCGTGCACCTGATAAGCACTTTGAAACCCTAACTGCTGGGTAGCTGTTACTTGTTAAGAGCTAACACCTAGGGCGCCTGGGTGGCTCAATGGGTTACACCTCTGCCTTCGGTTCAGGTCATGATCTCAGGGTCCTGGGATTGAGGCCCACTTCCGGCTCTCTTTTCAGCGGGGAACCTGCTTCCCTCTCTCTTTGCCTGCCTCTATGCCTACTTGTGATCTCTCTCTGTCAAATAAGTAAATAAAATCTTAAAAAAAAAAAAAAAAAGAGCTAACATGTAGAGTAGGAGAGCTCTAATATTAGTTGCATACACCACCAGGATGTTTCAGTGTGGTGAGTGGCAAAACCTCATTGGCAGCAACAGTCAGTGGTGCCATGGGCTCCTTTGTTTCAATCCTGCATTATCATTCAGACGTTCCACCTCTAGTAGATGCCCACTACACATTTGCTAACAACCTGCAAAATCCTTTTCTAACAGACAGATTGAAGTCCAGGACAGTAAGCAAGGGTCTTTTTCTCTGGCTGGATAGTGAGACAAGTGAAAACAACTTCAGTCTCTGCATCTGGAAGACACATGTTTTCTCTGGCGGTCTACATACAGAGTTGCTTGATGTAACAAGGAAAAATATAAGAAAATTTTATTTCAAGAACTTACAAGTGGTTTCTTTTTCACTTGACGTTTGCATATTCCAAAAATTAAGGATTTATGTTTCAGGTGCTGTCCGCACCCCAGAGTGAATCTCCTCCAGAGAGGGAAAGAGAGTTGCTACACAAAAAATTCAACACGTGGCCTAAATATTAAAGAATCAAATACTTGCTAGTTCTTGGTGTGCCCCTCAGATTATTTTCTGTCACAAGTGGTAGGATCTCAACTCCAGTGAGTTTGGGGAACAAAAGTAAAATGCATTGGTTCTCTCTGCCTCTGTCTCTATTCTCCTTTCACACGATCCTTATTCCCTCCTGCTGCCATAGTTCTCTCATCTTTGGGAAGAACCATAGCCAACAGCAGCCTGAGGCTATATACTAATAACTGTACCACCAGAACAAAATAGAATGTCCCCTCTTCAAAGCTCCAAATATAGTTTTCATCCTGAAAAATTTTCTTGAACAGCTTCACCTCAGGTAGCCCTTGGGCCCATCTTGAGTCAGGTATATGTGGCGGTGAAGGTGGGGTCTAAGACCAGAAGAGTGGGAAGGGAACGATTTCTGGGAAGACAGAATGAACAGCTTTGATATTTGGTATAAGAACAAATTATTTTCTTTAGTAAAGAATGTCTTAGAAATTCCATTAACTTCTGTAATAATTCAATATTTTCTGCTAAATATATTTTAAGTAAAGGAAATGCTTTGAGTTATCACTGAAACATTTATAAAACCCTTACAGAGTACTGCAAAGCCTTAGATATTACCTTAGATGAAGGAAAAGTCTTAAATATAATTGCCAAATTTGAACAAATTCTCAACATAACAGTGAAATCAATGTGTGATGCTGAGGGTTTTATAGCACTGTGACATTTTAGAAGACAAAACTTTCCATTCCTCCTTCTGAGAATATTAACTCACTAAAGACTTTTGGCATCATACTCCTCAAACATAAAATTTCATATCAGCAGAGCTGGGAAGACATTATGACCTACAGAGAACACTTCACAGTAAATCACTGTTTCTCCCATCTAAATCGTCAAAATAGTAAGGAGATGAATATCTATTAAATAAAAGTTCAAAGAGAGCTGAGTTCTAACAATCTTCTCTATTTTGACAGTGATCAGTCATGGATCTCTTCCACCGAGGTTGAACAAGTTGGATTAGCTTCATCTCTGGCACACAAAGAATTCAATGGGCTGTGATGTAATGCCTCCAAACCTTCATGACTTACAGAACACTTTTAAAAATGGCCTCCGACGGCAAATAGTTACTATCTTCTTCCAGAAGAGTAATACTATTTGGTAACTACTTTTCATATATTTATGACTTAGAGTTTGCCAGTCTTTACATATTATACACTTCTCTGACTTTTTAGTGGGGCCAAATTTTCAATAAAATATTATAATTAGGAAAGACCTCTTAAATTTTCGAAAATGAAATAAGAATTTTAAAACTTCATGCAACATGGAATTTTTAAAATTTTAATTTGTAATTTCAGAGTAGCATAGTAGAATATTTAAAATTAGGACTTGAATAATCTCTACTATTTAAATGTCACAGCCTTTTAGAGGACTGTTCTGCTTCCAGTCTTTCCAGTCTTCAGTCATCCTACACTCTGGGGAAAAAAAAACACTTTGGAAACTGGATTGCTTCTCAACTGAGAAGGTCTTTTGGATTTCTTCTATTTTCCTATCCAGATTTCTTATCTATCGTTTTCTACCCTGCTCTTTGTCCCAGAGTCTGACCTGTATTGACCACGTCAACCACCTCCCTTGTCCTCTGACTTCTGGCTGAATTTGGCAATGGAAAACACCAGTAGGAGATGAGAGATGGAGAAAAGACTAAGTTCAGGGTATTAATTCCCTTATCCTATTTGTCACAACCAGGCTGCCCACCTCCTAGTTCCTGTAAGGCACTCATGTCAACAGCACCCTGTCTGTTGGTTTCATTATCTGCTCATTTCTCATGCCTTCTCAACCTATAGGTGGTAAGAGTCAATGGACTGCCATCCTTAGGTGGATCATAAAGGCTTCTTCCTTTAGCCTAATGCTTTCCAGCGCCCCACACTGATTCTCCACATCACTAAGAGTCTGCAGCATTAAAAAGATGTGCCGACCCAGAGCCTGCTCTCTTCCTATTTAGGCCATACTCAGGACCTCAGAATTCCCTGTCCAGGCTGGTCTGCCACTGTTTCCAGGGCTATATCTGTCCTTTTCTCCAAGTCAGCCCTCCAAATCTTGGACTATGCTGTAAGCGAGTGCATCTTACGGCCAGAGAAATGGCCAAAGGTTTGCGATATGTGGAATGTGGGTAGAGTTGGAACCTAAAAAGTAGAGAATTTCCCCAGGAATACATCTTTTCCCAATTCTTTCAGTTGTTACCCTTTTACCAAGCCATGTATCTATGGGGCTATATCGACCTGAATATATCCACCTGAGAATGCTTTCTTCAAATTTGCAGAAAAAGGTATCGTGCAAACTAGTGGTAGCCTTGCAACTAATAAAAGCAAAGTTTTTTTCTAATAGTGCTACCCTGCTCTCTAGGGTTTTCTTGAAGGTGCCTTGTTGGCTACTGTCAAGGCATGAAGGGGGAATTGTCAGTTAGGCAGGTTTTCCATTATTAATCAAAGCAGTGAGACTCTGATCTGTTTTATATATTATGTTATTTGTAAAGTTTTATTTGAATAGGTTTTATAGAAAAGTAATGTTGAATATCACTGGAATGTATGATCTAAAAATTTCCGTCAAGCTTATGCATTAGGAGGGGCTATGATCTCCTATCTTAGACCTTGTGCAATCTTCTAGTCTTTTGGTTTTAGACCTTCATTGAAACTATGAAATTTCTCACTGTCCTACCTAGTTCCTTTACTGGTCCTTGTTCACATATGCCTTTCTAACTTAGTTGGAGGGTCTTTCCCCCCTTCACTTCACCTTTCAAAGAACTGCACCCAAACCATCTCCTCTGTGGGGTCTTCCAAGTTAATCTGAATACTAATGAAAATTTTAAGTTCTCCATCAGGTGCTCCAAAGTAGAAAGAACGCAAGCTTGTTGTTAGAATTTTGTTGTTCTTACTCCTGTTTCTTTATTTTCCCTTTGTTTGAGGAAAGGGAAATAGATATTGTGCACTTTCTCTTGACTCTATAATAGGCAAAAAGGTGGTTCCAAGTCATAAAGCTACCCTCTGATGTATTAAAATTAGAATAGATTTCAGTCTAAAACAGGAACATAAAGATGAGCCAAAGGATTCAAATGAATGCCAGATTTCACACAAAGGAATGGAGAAGCAGTGGCTGAATACCATGAACCAAGAGTTTTGATAGCAAGATTTGTCACACAAGAGCATCTAACATTCATTGAACACTTACTATGTGTCAGAAACATAATTTCACTCAAGCATCCCAATCTGCAAGGTAGGAAATATTACCAGCCCTATTTATAACTTTGTATATTTTAAATGTGCTTATTTTAAAAATCTTATCTGGGGGCGCCTGAGTGGCTTAATGGGTTAAAGCCATTTGGCTCAGGTCATGATCTCGGGGTCCTGGGATCAAGCCCCGCATTGGGATCTCTCTGCTCAGTGTGGAGCCTGCTTCCCCCTCTCTCTCTGCCTGCCTTTCTGCCTGCCTCTCTACTTGTGATCTCTGTCAAATAAATAAATAAAATCTTTAAAAAAATCTTGTCTGATCATGCTTTATAATTAATTTCATCTGAAGTAATTCATACCCTGATTATTACATTTGTTGCCTGCCTTTTTAAATATTTAATTTAGTCATTTGTTTGGAATTTTAATATTTGGACTCAATTTGAGTACTTTTTGTTTGTTGTTTGTGTTTTTCACTTTCCATTTTATTCTCCCATGGTCTGTCTCTGTCTCTGTGTGCCCTTATTCTATTAATGTGCTTGGAAATTTTATCTGTGAGCTTATTTTAAGTGTGATCTTCTTTTTTTGTTCTCAGCCTTTTTTTTTTTTTTCTTTATTCTCTTTGTTCTCCTTCTCTCTCACTGTGCACAACCTAGTTGTTTGACTATCTTATATTTGTCTCCATTTGGTTTCCTGAACTGAACCAAATCTTATAACTGTATTTAGGTACTTCTCTTCTATGGTGGTTTGGAATTATTGGGGACTCAGTTACAGAAGCAATGGGGAATAGACTAAATACAGATCCAAGTTATGTGGCTGTGGCTGTGTTCTCTTGCCTTGCTGAACATGCAGTTTGCAAAACACAGAAACCTTGACCATATTGTTATTATAAATACTCATATTTCCCTATTTTGAATTAGCAAATGGGAGTACCTGATCTAATCTCTGGTTTTAAATTCTAAATTTGACTCTATTGCTCCATCTTGTGTGGAATATTTTCTTCATTTTTACCCCGAAAAAATCCTAACTTCAAGTGCCTTTGCCTATTTCCAGGGTCAATGCCCAGCTGGCTCACAGTATCTCAAAACAGTATTTGCACGGAAACTTTGAAACCAATGAAAATACTTAAGGTAATGTGGCAAATTCAGAAAAACACCAAATCACTATAGATTGACAGACAATTGTTTCTTAATGACTCCAAATGAACTTACCATTGAGTAAGTCATTGAACTAATCACAACTGATAAAAATAGTATCAGCCAATCTAAAAAAAGTCAGTGTACTAATATACATATTTAAAATTTAGTGCTCAGATTTAATGTGCACATAAACCACGGGGTCTCTTGTTTTACAAAGTTTTGCATAATAGCTGCAGAATACAGCTATATTTACAAAAAAACATTTAAAGATCTTTTGGCCAAGTTTTAAAATTACCAGACTTCCTGTAGTCAAAAGTAGAGAAGTCCTTGGGGAGGGTATGTGTTGTGGTGAGCGCTATGAATTGTGTAAAACTGATGAATTACAGACCTGTACCCCTGAAACAAATAATACATTGTATGTTAATAATAATAATAAAAAAAAAGTAGAAGAGTCCTGACTGGGTACCATACAATAAAAAGCACAACCAAACAAGTAAATAAACAACCAAAAAATATGTTATCATTCCTTTAACTTCAGGATAGGTAACAATTATATTTTTAAGAGCTGTATTTAATAATTGGTTGAAAATAACCATTAACCCATTCTTTACCTTGTCTCTGAAATCTAAGATGTTAACAAATTGGTGATTTGGTTAGTCTATTCTATTTATTATGATGACAGTTAACAAAATATGTTAATTCAAAAGATGATTGATAAAATATTGGTAACAAAATATATTCATTTTACAGATAAGACTATTAATCTCAAAGGTTTTCAGAATATTTCCCGAGGCCATACAACAAGTCATGAGTGGCAAAGCCAATTTTAGAAGTCACATTTTTGGACCATGAATCTATTAGATTCAGATCTTAGTTTCAAAGTCCAAAAACTAAGATAAAGCTCATTTTCTTATCTTGGAATCAGTCATGGGTATTTTACAAGTGTCAATTTATATTTTCATATTTCCATTGCTATTTTTTTGCAATAATGTCATTATAAATATGCAACATATTCTTTTAAGAAACTTTCTAGAACTATAATACCAATGAATGACTTTACAAAAAGAATTATTGAATAGAATTTTTACTTAGTATAGAAGAAATAAATGCCTTGGTTCAGCAACATCCAGTAAGTGAGGACATAAATAATTGCTTATTAAAGACTTTATATATAGAATATTACAACCTCTAAGTATTAGCAATTCAAAAATGAAAACATTATGATTTACTTGCCACTACCATTAGTAATTGACACCATGGATTATATAATATTACTTCCTGCCAGTAATTTTGCTTGAAGCAAAGGGGAAGTGGCCATGAAATGTACATTTATAACTATATGAATACAGTACAATTACTATGAATGGTTGATGAACTCTTTAACTTTCTGATACTCATTGACAAGCTGTATTAAATTTCATTCTGTGACATGTGTCAAGGAAAATACAAAACTCTATTTACTGGGCCAATTAGAGGGAGAAGGAATGTTTAATCAAATTTATGTGAGGTCTGAATAAGTTATATCACATTTATCCTTGGAGGGGAAGAAAATGTTCTTAGACTTTTTATACTTTTGATATAGGAAAGAAATTGATAAATTGATGGGGAGTTCACAACGAGAGGAAATTTTGCAAGGTCATAGCATATGGGGGTCCCTGTGTTATAGACAATGGAAGACCTGAGCTTCAGCAAAAGAAGAATGGCCAAGATCTCCATAAAGATCATAAGCACATACAATGGTACTATAAAGACAAGTTTATATAGCCCCATTCCTTTCATGTTCATATGAGGACATAGCTGTCTAGATAAATGTATCCATTTAGGGATTCTTGTTTATAAATAATTTCTGAAGGCAGAAAATCTGTCTCCGATCTAGAATTTGTCTAGGTTAGAGGAGGGAGTCTCTATTCTTGAGTTAAGAGAAAAAAAAAATGACAAAACCAGTAACCCATGTGCAATTGTTAAAACTTCTGATATCTCTAACAGAAATGCAACTGTCTGGCCTATGTGTGATCTCTTATTTTTGTCTCAGCACACACAAAAAACCATGGCCACTAAGTGTCAACAGAGGTAGAATTTGAGGTCTCTCTGAAGATGACCTAAGATACAAATATACGGCCCAAAGAATTGAAGAAAATTTGGCCCATGGCCCCTTTAAATTTTTCCTTCAGCTAAACAGACATCTAGTCATTTGGAAAAGAACCCACCCCCTTGTTAGACTAGCTGAGGGACAATCCCCTGTTGTCATTTTTATTGTCTGCCCTGGAGAAGGAGGCAGCTTGGGATGCCTAATGGAATCTTGATTCTATTTCACAGCTACAGAGCACAGCCAGAGGCCCGTGGTGCTTTTGTGAGCCAGAATCCACGGAGGCTAATTTTGGCTGAATAGAGGCTAAAGAGAATTCATTTTTCCTTGTTACATTTATTTCACTAAAATTGTTCAAACTCACAAGATATTGCTGGAAGGACACCAGCAAGCACTTCTTAATTGGGGCCCCATTCAGTAGCAAAACTGACTTTGCAGGTACCAGCACAGAGGTGATGAGGATTTCAGGAGCCCTAAATGCATGGAAATTAACCTTAACACAGGAGATATAAACGTTATCTCTACTTAGATGTGGAATGTAATCTCGAAGCTTCTGTTTCACATACTTGCTGGAAACTGTAACCATGGCTCTCATCTTTCAGTTGCTACATATGAAAGGTTTCATGTCCAGACATCACCAGTAGATTCTGTCCAGCATGCTCAGGGAGATAATTGCTATTCCCCCCAACACTAAGACTCTCTAGAGATAACTAGTAACAACTGAGTTTTAACCAGCATTCAGGAAGCCAAATGGACAATAGAGATACAGGAGGAAATGTTTTGCCCTTCCCTCCTACTGAAAATTTTAATGAGTAAGAAAAATTTTTATTTATGTTTTTAAATGTGTACAATGTTCTGGTCCTACAAATTGTCTCAGTGTTAATAGTACAAAATCCTGTTCTAATTTTAATCTTGCACACATTCTGATTACTAGTCATAGCTCTAACTCCTTGCATATTTTTAACTTGGTAATTAATGAGGACAGGCACTCAACTGCTAGTCTTGCAGAAGAAATTTGCTAAGTATTGATGTGACTTTTATTGTTTTCTATGGGCTCTTCAATCTTTGTTTAAAGGAAGCATTATCTTCAGGAGATACTAGGGGGAGATGTAATTATCCCCATTTTACAGATGGAAAAATTAAAGGTTATGGAGACAGGGATAGGAGTGCCTCATAGAAGAATTTACCTTCTGTTTTAAAACTCACTCTTTTGAAATCGGCGATATAAAATAAACCCAATGAATTTAAAACACAATTCTGCAATAGAAGGTTGTGTTTCACAAGGGGAACTTGGGGAGAAAATGAATTTCCCTGTAACAGGTACTCCACGTTGTTTGTTGTCCAGAGGGTTCTGAGGGTAGTTAACCTAAGCTCACCTGCATTAAATATTGACCCTGAGGGGCAATTTGAGGCCTTGCTAATGGGGCAATTTGGGGCCTTAATGATGCAGACAAAAAGGTCCACAATCCTACTTGATGAAGTGAAGAGGCTCATTAGCATGATTTTCAAGGGTGGTGCTCAAAGAATTAGCTTGCCAACCAAAGCCATGTCTAAACTGGTCAAATAATGAGCTCTTCATTTAGCTAGAGTGCTGTATTTGACCAGTGTCTCCATGTTCTTATGCATTTGAATTTCTTTTCTTCTAGAGCATTAACTTTTTTTTTACCACAACCTAAACGGACAGCTGAATTTTTGCAAAACTTTGAGAGGGTACCAAATATGTTGCATTTTTTAAAGCAATACTAAATAAAAGGGGAGTTACCGTCAGCTTACCCGAAATCACCAATTATCCCTACTAGGAGAAAGTGCTGGGGTGAAAACAATGGCATATTGTTTCAGTTACTGGATTTGTGAAACACATGCCACTTTCTGACATAGAGTGGCGACAAATTTAGGGAATAAGACATACCATATCACCTTTAAATATCAAGCAACAGAGTGCCATCACATACATGATTTCAGTGACATGTATGGAGCTTTTGCAAGGGCTCAGCGAACTTAAATCCATAATGCCTTGTGTAGACAAATGTACACTCAAATACATACCACACACACACATAACATGCAAACCCACATGTCAGTGTTAACTCAGTCAAGTAGAAAAGGCAGCTGTACATATACTCAGTGCTTCATTATTAGAAATTCATATCCATTGAACAAATACATGGTAAGAATTATCAACAAAGATGGAGAATTTTCCTTGTTTATGAAAAATGTGTTTAAAGACTTTAAGAAACATCATACTTAATAAGTAATTGAAAATATCTTAATTTGTCAGATAAATACGTCAACTTTTTTCTTGTGTAATTTTATGTAACATACTAGCACACTGTCTAATTTGATTACGAAGGACAACGATAGACTGTTCTTTGACTTATTCTTAACTGCTATATCAGATAGACTGAAGTGCCCTCAGCTTTGCTCTAGGCTCTTAATGCCTCAAGCTGCTGCTTTAGTGGCTGATTCAAGGGAGAAAATAAAGAATGAAAATTCATAATGTGCCACTTTTAACTAATCAACTGCGAGATAATTCCCTTTCAGCACTAGTAACAGATAACTTTCCTACATATATATTCTATAGTTGCCCACAGTCTTTGAAATGAACATATTTTTAAAAAGGAATAATGTAATTATTATCAAAACTAATTGGTCCCTCAAACGGCCCAAACTTAAATTCAATAAGCACTGTAGAAATGACCGTGTTTTAAGTTCTGATGTTTCACCCTACTACATTTTTAATTATGGCAGATATGGTCTGCTACTGGGATGTAGAAAAAAAAGGGGGGCAAAGACGCTCAGCATTCCTCCATATAAAAATGTTTTTGTAATCACTCTATTTAAATAGTAACATTTTATTTTTTTAAGCACTTAGTTTCTTGATCAGGTTCCATATTCATGGGGTCTCGCTGTAATCCACTTTACCACTTAATGTTGCAATTCAAATGTTCAGTCAGAAGCAAAACCCTCCAGAATAAAGCATGAATATTACCGTGTGGGGCTGTAAAGAGAAGACTATTAGAATATATCACCAACACACTAGGGGACCATTTAGTCCACTGCTCTAAATACATCATTTAATTACAATGGAGACATTACTTCATGTTTCTACTGATGTAAGTATTATTAGAATTCATGATATTCGCAGGCTACTGTGGGCCATTACATTGGCCATAAGCTATTCCATAAGATTTACTACTAAAGGCCCGCAAGGGTATTTGAGCATTCATGGATTCTGTGGCAGTAGGCTTTTATCTAAGACACATAAGTGAGGGACAACCGAGTTATTATCTCTAAGAAACATAGCTTAATATTTTGGATTCTAAAGGTTAAGGTACCATAAATCCTGAATTACTCTGAGATATCACATAAAGAGACATTTTTATTTTATTTTACTCTATTCTGCCTCTTAAAATATTTTATGATGGCAGTTTCTAGAGTTGTACCGTGTTGTTTACATTCAGTCCCTGGATGCATCAAAACACTGACATAGCATTTCTTTTAAACTATAGTAATGAAAGCAAATATATATATATATATATATATATATATACACACACACATATGTATATATGTGTGTATATATAGTGTGTGTGTGTGCGCGTGTCCGCGCTCATGTATAGTGTGTCGTCTGTGATATAGAGGGAAGGGAGAGGGAGGGGTTAATCAAATGTGTGTTGTTGTTTTTTTTTAAGGGATACCCAATTTCCATTTTAGGAGTCTTGCTCTCTGTGCTTTGATTGGCCCTTTTCATGATGGGTGTCCTGGTGTTGGTCGGAGCTGAGCCCATTTACCCTTACATGCAAAGCCAGGATCCTCTTGGGAAGGAAGATTCTGAGCGACTGTACAGGGAAAAACAGAATGAGCTGTAAGAAGCAGCTTCAGAAGACTGCTTGCCTTTTTAGACAGTGAGAATTACAACTAGAAACCTAAGCAAAGACTGCATAAGGGGCTTAGTGCATTTGTCACAAAAATAAGCAGACAAGAAAAAAACTTTTCTTTGTTATGAAACGAAAACTTCTGGATAACTTCCCAACAAATTAAAGCTTTGGAAATGCAGGTAATAACATGAAACGCTCCAACATCCCCCTGTGCCGTGGCAATCCCAGCTTTCCATTTCTCTCCAAGTCTCTTTCTTGATGTTATGAGGCACCTGCTAAGATTCTGAGTCCTAGCACATGAAGTATGTAACTTTTTTGCTTTTTCCAGGAAAACGATCAGATTCGTCAGCATTGGTTGTCTCATCTAGAGAGGGATCTAAAATGACAAATAACAGCAAACAACTAGAAGGGAAGAGGAGGGTACAGGAGTTGTGTTTATTCGGAGATAGGAAGAGATATTGGGTCTGAACACAGAAAATCAATTGAAAAGTTTGGCAGGCAAGTCACATATTTGGTTTCTGAAGTTGAAATATGGATGCCTCGCTTCCATGGCAGATTTTTCTGTGATCCACCTTCCTACCTGCCTACCCTCCTCTTTACCCCAAACTAAGAAGGTACTAATCTGGACCCTTAAAACTTCTCCTTGGGGAAAAATTTCCCACCTCTGCTACATAAACTGTCACCAGAAGGGTTTATAGCTTTGCATGATTTATAAATGCACTAAGATGTTATCTTTAAGACAAGGAAGTAAGTACAATAAGCACAGCTACCTTGGACAAATTTAGCTATTTTTCACTAAAATCTAAAATACTTAATTATTTCAATTTAATTTAAAAATAACCATATATACAGTAAGAGTATTTATCATAAAGTTCCATTACTTTCTTTTTCATCCAATTACAGTGTGCTAAAACATTGCTGTTTGGGGCCAAAATTCTAGATTTGACCACTTTGTATTTTACATATAGTCTGTACATTTTGTTCTCAAACACACTAAATTTAAATAATATTTTAAAAGCTAAGCATTTTGAATTAACACTTCAGGTTTAGAGAGGTGCTACTTAGCTTTCTAATTCTAAACCAAGTAGTGTTTCCTCTTCAGAACTGAGTAGCACCTGTGTGATGGGAGCTTGAACTTAAGGGGTTCCAAAATCCCAATTGAGAGAGCCAGCCCAGGATTTTGGGAGTTTTCTGAACCAAAAGACTGGGCCGAGGGTCAGGGCTTTATGATTTCTGCCTGGGGGAATCGTCACCCTGGTGATCCAGAAATATTTAGCCAGAGCAGCATGGGAAGATTTGGGGTTGAACTGATTCCCACAGAATGGGCTGAACAGGAAGACTAATGCTTAGAAAGGGTTAGGATTCCATTAATTATCATGCTTATTGAGCAACTACTGTGTGCAAAGTCCTACTGCAAATGCCAGGGATATAAGAAGGAAACAACAACAAAAAAAGGTAGAAATCTTTGGCTTGTGGAATCTACCATTGTGGTAAGAGCAGTTAAAACCGAGGTTCATATGACCTGACCAGGAAGCATGTCCCACCATCCTTGAAAGTGTGACTCACTCCCAACTCAGCCATCCCATCTGGTTCTCCCACCAAATAGAACAGCTCCAGGTTTAGCCTCACACTTTTAGGTTTAATCCCAGTGGTAGGTCTTGGGTACCCATATTCATCTCACTGAGTTGTCTCTTTGAAGTCATTCTGATTTTGCTTGAGGTGAGGAGAAAACTCCTCCCATTCCTCACCTTTGGATAGGTATGGGAGTTCCACATACAGACAACTACCTCCAGAGAAACTTCTTTTCTCAGCTCTAGAGTGTCCACTCTGGTGGAGGTAGATAATCCCTGCTTCTGAGAGAAATGGTTTTTAGTCTTTCAGCATGGCAAGATGTGTTTAGGTGCTCTAAAATAATACCATTTGTTGGGGTGCCTGGGTGGCTCAGTGGGATAAAGCCTCTGCCTTTGGCTCAGGTTGTGATCCCAGGGTCCTGGGATCGAGCCCCACATCGAGCCCCACATCGAGCCCTACATCAGGCTCTCTGCTCGGTGGGGAGCCTGCTTCCTTTTCTCTCTCTCTGCCTGCCTCTCTGCCTACTTGTAGTCTCTGTCTGTCAAATAAATAAATAAAATCTTAAAAAAATAATAATACCTTTTGTTTTCTTTCATGTAACCCTAAATTTTTAAATTGGGTGCCATCACACATATTTTTAGGTTGATAACACAATTTTTACCCTATATTTAAATACTCAGAAAGGATGTAATTACTGACATTAGAACAAAACCTGTTTTCATCCTTTTTTAAATGTATCCAGTGAAATCTATCACAGCAATTTGATACCCATCACTATCATTTTAAAATGCATGACCAAGTTCTTCTCTCACAGTTGGAAATTTAACATCTCTCTTTTACTCCTTGAATTTAAAGTCTCATCCCAATTCCCTTCTCAGGAGTTTTGCCTAATGTATTACATTGTTATGCTTGAAATTGCTTTCCTGATCGCCATCATAGTTCTCTGGGACTAAAATATGTATATAAGCCAAAATAGAATTAAGCATTTTTTTATAAAGATTTTATTTATTTACTTGTCAGAGAGAGAGAGAGAGCACAAGCAGGTTGATCGCAGGCAGAGGGAAAAGCAGGCTTCCCGCTGAGAAAGGAGCCCACTGTGGGACTTGGTTCCAGGATCATGTGAGCAGAAGACAGACACCTAACTGACTGAGCCACACAGTCATCCCAGAATTAAATGTTTTTTTGTGACCACAAATTTATTGATGTTTGAAAAAATTATTTTGCATTCAACCATCTTTGTAATTATTATTAGTATGTGATTGATTAAAATGACTTGGATGGGGTGCCTGGGTGGCTCAGTTGGTGAAGCAACTGCCTTCGGCTTGGGTCATGGTCCTGGGGTCCTGGGATTAAGCCCCATGTCAGGGGCTCGGCAGGGAGCCTGCTTCTCCCTCTCCCTCTGCCTGTTACTAGGCCTACTTGTGCTCACCCTCTGTCAAATAAATAAAATTAAAAAACATTTAAAAATAACTTGGATATATTACTAATTTTGATAAATAATTTTCAAAGATAAAATTATAATTCTATTGGAAAGAAGTACTTTAATGAGAAGAATGGGCCTTTTGTTTTTAGGTAGTTCATGTTTCCCTGGATAAATATTATATATATATTTTTTTAATTTAAGCTTTATTTAAACATATAATGTAACCCCACCACCCTCTCCCAACCCCTCTCCCCCCCACCCCCCTCAGTTTGTTTTATGACATTAAGAGTCTCTTTTGGTTTGTCTCCCTCCTGATCCCATCTTGTTTCATTTTTTCTTTTCCTAGCACCCTAACTCCCACCCCCATTGCATCTCCACTTCCTCATATCAGGGAGATCATGTGATAGTTGTCCTTCTCCAGTTGACTTATTTTGCTAAGCATAATACGCTCTAGTTCCATCCATGTCGACGCAGATGGTAAGATATCATTTCTTTTGATGGCTGCATAGTATTCCATCGTATATATATACCACTTCTTCTTTATCCATTCATCTGCTGATGGACATCTAGGTTCTTTCCATAACTTGGCTATTGTGGACATTGCTGCTATAAACATTCGGGTACACGTGCCCCTTTGGATCACTACGTTTGTATCTTTAGGGTAAATACCCAGTAGTGCAATTGCTGGGTCATAAGGTAGCTCTATTTTCAATTTT
>ML100769.1:7127-22828 GCA_003697995.1 Taxidea taxus jeffersonii | reverse complement strand
GGTCCTGATAATTGCACTCTTTAGAGAGATGCTATCTTCAGATAGTTGAAGTTGATTTGCTTACCTGAGAGATAATTTTTCAGTGATTCCAAAATTCTCTAATCTGTACTTCAAGATGTGTGTGTGTGTGGGGGGGGTAATTTCAGAGTTCCTATAAGTATTTCCTACATGAACGAATGCTATAAAATGTTAAGATTATTCTCCAGGAAGGCATAATACTCTACTGACATTTTATCATCTATCTGCTCTTTATGTGCATATTTATGTCCAAATTGTCCTGTTTTCCTTTCAACGTCTTTAAGAGTGTAAACTGTACCAGGGTGTTTCTCTATACATGTATTTTGCTTGAACAATTATAAGCTGGCAGAAGTTGAAATGTCTCTAGGAGAGAACTTAGTTACCAGTACCAATTCCCAAACTAATCATACTCTACTTCTTTCAGTTTACAAATACATGTTTCTTTATGGGGTACATATTAAAGAAGCCAGAATGAACATTAGTTCTCTCAGGCTCTTTGGCAGCATTTCCCTGGCTTATATCCTATTCCTTCCTGCGCTTGCTAATGTGAACTCTTAAGCACATCAGGGTAGGTATCTCAGTGTTAGAGCTCTTATGAATTATGTGTTTTTGAAGTAGATATAGAATTAACAGGTATCCCCACTTCATCATTTTTGGTGGCCCCAAAAGAATTACTGCATCTTTCACCTTGTGGTTCAAATGAGTTCAAAAGAGGAAGAGAGCATTACATGATGGAAAGGGCCTCACGATCTCAATTAGATTAATAGCCACTCACCCTAATCCAGTTCCACAGTATCTAACAAGGACTAAATCTTGCTGTATAAGTAATAAAATGGTAAACATGGACCATGTGATAGCCAGAACACATTTTGTTTGACATGTAAATTATCAACTAAATCTGGGTAAAGAAAATAATAACCACCAACACTTCTCGAATATTGAATATATATCAGATTATACAAATGGATTGTATCATGATGACATCAATCCTATGAGATAGATACCGCTATTAGCTTCATTTTACAAAAATGGGGAATTGGAATTTAGAGAAAATAAATTGTATTGACTAAACTTATACAGGTAGATAATAAGGGAAGCAGGATTTGTGACCCCCAAGTTTCCATATTTGTTGCTACCACCTTTAGTGGTTTGAGAAATATTCCCAGTACTATTTATTCAAGGTTGGTCTCTATGATAGATGGTGAAGTGACAGAAAGGAGGTAGAAAATCCAGGGATTTTTATTTGCTGGTATCTTCCTGTATAAGGCATAGTAACTTCTATGAAATTCTTATCGACAAATTCTGTAAACTTAATTGAGAATTAATGGTGAATTTTGCATCAGAAACAATAGCATATAGTGACTTTTGAGTTGGAATCAAGTGCCACCTCTGGGCTATACTTGTGGCTATAGATGAAGTAGAGTGCTTTAAAAAAGGGATTCCACCAAAATGCAGACATTTCCCTTCTGTGGTCCTGCAAAAATCAATATCCATGATATATGCAGACTTTTTAACCATTCCCATTTCCATGGAAAAGTGGGTTCCTTTGGCAGATTATGCATAGTAAACTTGCGGTCTTTTCAATATCCAAATCAATTCAAGGTCACTAGACACAACTCTTAGTAACCATCTCCATGAAAACGATTCCAGAATCCATTGCACAAAGCTTAGCCAAGATAACAGGATGGCTGTCTTTTGAAAGAGCAATATAATTTCCACAGAAAAAAATGTCATTTGTGTCAGATAACTTATGTTACTGTTTTGTAAAATAGTGAAATTCTTCAGGAAGCTTTCTTATTTCTATTTATACTTTAAAACAAGGTAGACTAAACTTACCTAAGAAGTAAACTAACCTGCTCGTCCAACATCAACACTTTTCATAGTAGTGGCACATCTATTCTGAGATCTGTAATGGACAATCATTCAGGACATTATATAATATTTAAGCCAAAATGGAGATAAGTAGATAGTCATAAACACTTAACAAAAGTAGTCCTATGTCATGCAGCTTGTATTACTAACATAAATGGACTAAAAGTCAAATTATCTAAAAGTGATAGAAGCAGTTTCTGTTTTCTCTTGAAAAATTTGTAATTTGTACCATGGCAGAAGCAGCACAATTATAAGTGTGTTAAATTTCAAATTTTTTTAAAAGATTTTATTTATTTATTTGACAGACAGAGATCACAAGTAGGCAGAGAGGCAGGCAGAGAGAGAGGGAAAGCAGGATCTCTGCTGAGCAGAGAGCCCGATGCAGAGCTCGATCCCAGGACCCTGGGACCATGACCTGAGCCAAAGGCAGAGGTTTAACCCACTGAGCCACCCAGGTGCCCCTAAATTTCAAATTTTACAGTTCCTTTATGTTTCTTTAAAAATTTGATAATATTTCTGAGACTTAAAAATATTTGACTATGCTTATGTGATATATGTGTTTCCTACTGCTGTTGTAAAAAGTAACCACAAACTTGATGGTTTGAAACAAGGTAAATTTATTATCTTACTGTGCTGGAATTCAGGAATCCAAGATCAGTCATTAAACATGGCTAAAATCAAGTATCAGGGGCGCCTGGGTGGCTCAGTGGGTTAAAGCCTCTGCCTTTGGCTCAGGTCATGGTCCCAGGGTCCTGGGATCGAGCTCTGCATCGGGCTCTCTGCTCGGCAGGGATCCTGCTTTCCCTCTCTCTCTGCCTGCCTCTCTGTCTGCTTGTGATCTCTGCCTGTCAAATAAATAAATAAATAATCTTAAAAACATAAAATAAAATCAAGTATCAGTCGAACTAAGCTAATTCTATAGACTCTAGAGGGGGATCCATATCTGACAGAAACTTCTACAGCTATACCCAAAGGATGACTGAGTTCCTTGGTCATGGTTGCATCACCTTGATCTGCTTCCATCATCCTATCCTCTCTTACTCTCATCCTGCTTCCTTTCTCTTATCACGACCCGTGCTGGGCCCACCTGGATAATCCAGGACAATCTCCCCATCTCCAGATCTTTAACTCAGTCACATTTGCAAATAAAGTAGCATTTACCTTATACCTATTAGGTAACATGTTTACAGGTTCTGGGGATTAAGAGGTATACATCTTTGAGAGAGGGAGAGCATTATCTTATCACATGTGGTGACAAAAATAGGGATGCAATAGAGGGTTATAGTGGAAGAAGCCCTGGCTCTGTAGCAGCTGTACAGCTCTGGGATCGAATCCCAACTTGTCACAACCAGACCATGTCATCTGTGAAGTGGTTATTCCTCTGAGCCCTCATGGAGGAGTTAGGCACAACTTGTAAAGAAGTCACCAGAAAACTTCACTTTTATTCTCATTGGCTGGAATTGTATATCTTATCAAACCTTGAACCAATCAGGAATATAAGCAAGGGGATAGATTTATTCTACATAAAATGAATCAGGGCTCACTTGGGGAAATGGGGAAAAATTGATCCAGAAGCCATAGAGGGAGGTATAGATAACTAAAAGTAAGAAATAGAAATAGAAAAAAATAATAAAAACAAACCAGGGTTCTCTTAAGAAGGAGAGTGAATGAATGCTCATTCATTGGCAACCAGTAATAACCAATGCTGAGTTTTCAAAATTTAACCTAAGCAATAATTATAGCAAAGAATGACTCTAAACATCCAATTGCCTTCATTTTGTAACATGAAGCGATGTGTTTAAAATACCTGGGATATGGGATGCCTGGGTGGCTCAGTAAGTTAAGCTTCTGACTCTTGGTTTCTGCTCAGAATCATGATCTCAGGGACCTGGAATGAGCCCCAAGCTGGGCTCCACGCTCAACAAGGAATCTGCTTTTCTCCTTTTCCCTCTACCCCTCCCGCTGCTTATGTTCTCTCTCTCTCTCTCAAATAAATAAATAAATAAACCTTAAAAAATTACCTAGAATATTTCTTGGCATACAATAAATATTCAAGATATATCAGCTACAGTACCATTTTATGAGAATTTTTTGATGATTTATTAGATAGTTTTTTTTAAAATTAATGCTTTGGACAAGTATAAAAGAGTAAACCTTAAGAGACAGGGACTCAATGTGTTTTACTTTGCATTTTTCAAATTACAAATGAGTATATTTCTTCAATTTTTTGGCTATTTGTATTTTCTCTTCTGTGAAATGCCTGGACAAGTCTTTTATCTGTTTATCTATTTTTTAGGGGGAAAAGAGGTGCTGACTTCTCATTTACTTTAAGGAATTCTTTAATTTTCTGAATTCCAGTTCCCTATTATTGATTTGCGTTACAAATATGATCTCCTATCTTGTGGCTTATCTTTGCCTCATCTTTATAGTGCCTTTGAATAAACATGGCTAAGATAAATTTAAAAAAGAGAGAGAAACAGGGACTTAAATGATACAAAAAAAAAAAAAAACCAGAGTGAAACTTGGGCTTCAACAAAGGTGAGACCCTGACAGACAGAATTGTCTACTGGTCACATTTATGCCCCGTGTTCCTCCTCACATCGCAGCTCTACGCAGTCTTAGATAGTGGCTCCCATTTGAGACACCGTCCATCCACTTGTTCACATTAGCTTCCAAACTCTGTCTGGCATTTCTTTTATGTGACTACAGACTCTTAGTCACAACTCCTTCTTCATTCTAGATGTCTTAGCGCTCTCTTCTCAATTTGACACACGTCATTCTCCCAGTTTTCTGCTGTTATTTTGCACCTCTCAGTGATAACCATCTCAGCCAGAAATCTCTGTGGCCCACCTACTCCTGGGATGTTGTCCTTTGCTACCTTCATTGGCCACCACCCAGCACTGCAGACCACTTGCCAGGGACACATGGGAGAGGACAGCACACCTACTGGGAGCCGAGCTCTTATGTGCTGTCTGCTTCTTTTGTGAAACTGAAAGCCCCAAGCATGAACTGGTGGTGTAGGGAAGAAGTGCCTTCTTAATCATGTGGTAATGTGACCAAACAGCCAGGTCTTGGTAAAGCAAGGATGGTGAGAGACCTTAATATGGCGTGCTTGGGACCAGAAGTCAGGAACATTATACTCTCCTGTGCAGGGATTCTTGTATTCTTTGTTTTCAATCACAGCTAAATTCTATCACAATAAGAGGCTCCAAATCAAAGTTGTTGACATCCAACTCTTCAATATGGGAGTATTTGAGGCATTTTAAGAAGGACAGAGTATTCTCAAAGCTTGGACTGAATTTAGTTTCACACAAATTTTTTCTTAAAATGTTATTTATTTATTTATTGAGAGAGAGAGAATGTGCATGAGTGTGGGGGGGGGGCAGAAGGAGATGGAGAGAGATAACCCCAAGCAGACTCCATGCTGAGCATGGAGACTGACACATGGCTTGATCTCACGATGTTTAGATGGTGACCTGAGCCAAAATTAAGAGTTGGACACTTAACTGACTGAGCCGCCCAGGTGCCCCTCACAGGAACCTTTTTGAATGTTCTCTACTATTGCCAAATTGGTGTTTTTATTTGACAGACAGAGAGGCAGGCAGGTAGGGGGGAGCAGACTCCCTGTTGAGCAGAGAGCCCGATGTGGAGCTTGATCCCAGGACCCTGAGATCATGACCTGAGCGGAAGGCAGAGGCTTAACCCACTGACCTACCCAGGTGCCCCCAAATTGGTGTTTTTAATACTGAATTGTCAAATATGCTGAGTTTAGGGTAGAAGCAAATAGGCAGAATTTTAGCGCTAACTTTATTGTGTCTACAAATCTCCTAAGATCCTCATTCAATTTCCTGTAGCATATAACGAGCTGGGCCTATACAGAAAACTGAAATCAGTCTCCCAGCCCATTGGACATCACCCATTAGCCCTGTAGACAAAGGAGCACTTAACTAAATACTTAATGGGGGATGATGACTTGGCAGTTTGTGCTACATAACTTTGAAAGAATTGAAATAGCCTTTGCAACTTTGTGCACCTTGAAAATATCCACGTGTCTTCAGATTATGCTTAACTTGTAAGAGGATCTCTGTATTGTATCCTTTGTGTTGTTTCAGGGTGTAATATCCCTGTATGTTTTCCACCTGGAATTTGTAAAATTTTTCTTTAAAGTACATGGAGTTTCCTCTTGTGACCCTTCTATCTCACTGTCTTTGGTTGCCCCACCCTCTTAATTCAAAACTCCCCTGGGGTGTTTATGATGCCCTGACTCTCCACCTCTAGTCTAAGCTTCCTTTCTCCTCAATTTGTCCCCTGACTTCTCTACTGTTTGCACATCACCCTTCAACCTCAATCAACCTCAATCACAAAGCCTGTTCCTTTTAGACATTAATTTCAGATGTTCAAAAAAATAAATCTAATATCTTATGTTTATAACATTTCCACCTAAAACGCATTCATACATACAATTTTCTTATTTGATCCTCATGACAGTCTTTCTAATATTGGTAGGCTGGACATTATCATCCTCTTTTATAGATAGGTTTATCATCTATATTTTATATATACTTTACATATTATATTACATATATATTTGTAATGAGAAAATAAATTCTCAGGATTAGATGAATTAAGCTAAGCCACATAATAAGCAAAGGAGGAGGAATGTGAGCCCAGATACATGTAAGTTTCATGCTTCTTACTTTACTATTCCTTCACTGATCGTTCTAAATGTTACTAAAATAGGTAACTTGCTGGGGCACTAATCAAAACAATAGTGCCTGTGACCAATGGTAAAATAAATAGGTCCCCCTCCCCCCCAAAACGCAAATCACTTTTCCTTATGTGGATCAGTACAGCAGCCAGTCCTTTTATGGACGTGATTACAACTCCTGGGGTCTATTGTCGAAACAGACGTTTTTGAACCAGAATGTTCAGATAGTTATCCATATTTGTCCATGCCTCTCCCCCTTCCTCCCACCTATCTAGTAAAAATGGGCAGAAAGAGAAAATGCAGTATACGCTTTCAACCAAAGGGCCAAAATTTGAGGTGTGGTAATTTTGGGAAATCTCCTCTCAAGTCTCCAGGGTCTCCGAGGACTGATGGTGTTTAGTGACCTCCAGTTGTAGTGTATCATCCTTGGAGGATTGAAATTGATTTTCTTCACGTTACCGTGTGAGAATCCAGAGCCGGCGCCCCCTGACCCGCTCGTTGCCTAGGAGTGTGCCGCAGCGTTAAGAGCGGACGGATGTGAGCACGGGGCTTTGAGGGAATCATAAATGGTAGCAGCAGGGCTCTCATCCTGCTGCATTGTTTTGAAGTTATTCTTCCAGATTGTGCTTTCATTTCAGTTCATTCTTCTTCTCCGTGTGCTGCCGCGTGTGCCAACTCAATTCTAAACTTGCTTTTTTTAGCTTCTGAAAAACAAAAATTGGTTATCTACTAACTGATTTTAGTTGTACTATAAAAGCCCCATGACTGAATTTTGCAAACAAAGCTGAAATCGGCATGGTCGACAGTGTATTCACTATCCTGCATAAAGCTCCCCAAACCATCAAAAGTTGAAGCTGCCCGTCCACCACCCCCGTCCCCCCGCCTCTCCCTCGCCCCCAGTTGTTAGTCAGCCAAGCTTTCAGAGCAATCAATGGTGATAGCAAAGCGACGCTACCCAGGAAGCAGGGAGCAACAGCTGGAAAGAAATGAAGTGAAGCGGCTGGGCCCTTCGTTTGCACAGGTGCTTTTCAAGACCATGAGGGAGGGGTCTAGCAGTGTGTTTCTGTTGTCACATGTTTCTATAAAATTTGCAAAATGGAGGCATTTAATGACAATTCTATAAAGTTTCTCTCCACTCCCACAGCCCCCTGGGTGTCAGTCTGGAGGCACTGGAAAAAGTCATGGGCATTTGGGGGATCTGGGTTCAGACAGGCTGACTGGGAGATACACTTAGTTTGGGCATACTGCAATATATTAATGGAATTATCAGACCCGGCTGTGTGGAGTTCAGTGTCACAAGCCGTTTGTAGTAGGAATGGCTCCCAGGTGTGCCCCCCAGGGACCCACTGTGCTGCACACCTAGCACTGGCAGCAAATCCAACACCAGAGGTCGCATCCAGACGGGAAAGCGTCTGTGAGAAAATCATTATAAGACTTGTACATTTGTCAGCAAAGAGTTAGAATCTTATCAAAACCCAGTAAGCATGAAAGTTATCTCCTGTCAATCTATACTTCAAAATATAGCATATTAGGTTTATTTTTTTAATTTTTTAATTTAAATTCAGTTAATTAACATATAATGTATTATTTGTTTCAGGGGTACAGGTCTGTGATTCATCAGGCTTATATAATCCCCAGTGCTCATTACAACACATATACCATCTATATAACTCTTCCAATTTCTTTTTAATAGGAATTGCACAAAATAGAATTTATCAGAATTCCCATATTTATAGGGAACAACCGACAGAAGTGACAATGGAAAGATTTATTTGTAATAATTCACATATGAAAGGAATTTGATAAAGGTTTTCTTAAATTTAATAACAATATTCATGTTTCCGAGGCATAACCAATAATGATTTGTGAAGATGAAAAACTCTTCTAGACTATTAGTCTTATGGAAAAATTTTGAATTATCATGTATAAGAAACACTGAAGCATATTAAGAGTCTCTTTATTAAAATATAGAAATTGTTGTCATATGAAGAACTGAAGAGTATTCATCCAAACACTAAAGGAAAAAAAAAGTAACCGTGTCAGGTTATTAATTAGTTAAAAAAAAAAAAAAAAAGAAAATTGTGACTTCTTCCTGAAATTGTGGATATGGTGCCCTTGACTACTTTTTTTGAATTTGTAAATTGTCCTGGGTTCTTTTTTCTTTTTTGAAGCAAATTTTTACATTTGAACAGATCAATCACCCCTGACAGTTTTGGGGGCTGAAGGAAAGAGTACAAAAAAATGTGCCCTACACCACATTTCTAAACATCAGTTTTAAATATGCTAATAACTGTAAATAAACTATGTTCTGCAATCTTCACAACTATAATTCCATAATTAGAGAATATTTTTTTTTACTTGGTTTTTTAGGACGCCTGGGTGGCTCAGTCAATTAAGCCTCTGCCTTTGGCTTAGGCCATGATCCCTGAGGATCCTGAGATCCTGAGATCGAGTCCCACACCAGGCTCTTTGCTCAGCCAGGAACCTGCTTCTCCTTCTGCATGCTTCTCCCTCTGCCTGCCATTCCCCCTGTCTGTGCTCTCTCTCTTTCTCTCTGACAAATAAATAAATAAAACCTTAAATTTCTTTTGTTTGTTTTTAAGTAACTGGAAGTTGGTCAATTGTCAAAGGTGACAGAAATTAATTATTATAAGTGAGTATTCTATTAATGGAATAATGATTTGGGGGTGATAATAACACACAGATATATATTCATGGATTAAAGATATTTATTCTCTTTTTTTACTTTATCAAAAACATCTTACATACTGTAATAATTAGGGCTTTTAGTTAGTTTTTATTTTATTGATAATGATGCCATACTATCAACTCTTTTTGAGTAATTTAAAAATTTTTTAATCAAATCCAAGTTGGAGAAACTTTCCTTTATTGGATGGTACCAACTGAAATTGTCAGTAAACTTTTTTTAAACTTTGTCTTTTTTTTTTAATTTTTAAAGATTTAAAATAATTTTTTTTTTTATTTACTTGTCAGAGAGAGAGAGAGAGCACACAAGCAGGGGGATTGGCAGACAGAGGAATTAGCAGGCAGAGGGGGAAGCAGGCTCCTCCCTGAGCAAAGAGCCTGATGTGGAGCTGGATTCCAGGACTCTGGGATCATGACCCAAACCAAAGACAGACGCTTAACTGACTAAGCCACCCAGGCATACCATCAGTAAACTTCCTAAAGCAATACTTGGCAGAAATGAACCTTGAGTCTGAATATCATGTTCAAACATTACAAAATGCCATATATGATATACTATTGTATTATAAAATATTACAAAACATTTTTGTCTTATCATAGTCATAGTTCATACTTATATTGTAATTTCATCCTATCTAAGGCAATATGTAGACTCAAACAGTAAGGTAAAGAATCTATGTTTACTTAAGGTACTTATCTATATCAGTGTCTATATATACACAAATTTAATAATACTATGAATTGTTTACTTCTGCAAATGTTTCTCAGCTACCATTATTTCACATATTTCACATCTAGTATTCAGCCTCCACATATTGTGAACACTGAGCTATATGATGAGTACCTCTGCAATTGGACATTAGAAGAGGTGTAGAAGCCTAAGTGAATGAATGAATGAATGAATGAGTGAATGAATCCCCAGCACCACCAGGAAATGATACTTGAAGAAACCAGACACTCTCACAGTCATGCTTACTCAGAGGAAGGAGTTGGCAAGATAATCAGTTTTTTCTGCTATCCAAATATTTGTGCTGCTCAGATCCTCTTTATACTCCAAAGCAATGTCCATCTCAGATGTTGAGATCGGCAAAGCCCCCAAATCTTCACAGTGTTCAGACACAGTAGACTACTCTTATTTTTTCTTTCTTTCTTTTTTCTTTTTTTTTTTTTTGAGGGCACATATGTTTGGGTTTACAGGTTGTTCTGTGTGATGTTGAGTGTCATATCCCAAGTTATAGAGGAGCTGGGTTTCTTCAATAAACTGTGTGTTTGTGTGTGTGTGCATGCATGCACACGTGCACACACGTGTGTTCAGGACAGGGGCCCTTCTTGTCCAGGTTTAAGAAGAATACTGCTATTGTATCTAATTTTGTATTTATATATTTTTTCTTAAAATGGGCCTTGAAAATATCTAGTATTCAGCCTCCACAAAACTTAGATTTACTCCCGGAGAATACTTCTGGATAAACATTGCAGATGATACACACATGTGTTTGTTACAGCATCTTTCCAAACCCCACTAAAAGGCCTTGCTAGTGATTTTTTTTTACATTATAAATCCCCAAGAGAAAATAAGGAAAACGAGCCAACAACAACAGAATTGAGAAAGCTAAAAAACAGATGTCTGAGTGGTAACTGAATTAGCAGACAAGGAAAGATGAAAACTTAAGGTGTAAGTCAATCTTGGAACCCTTTTCTTTTACAGCCAACATCCATCCTCTCAGAAGATCCTGTTGGCTCTACCTTCAAAATACACCCAAAATCTTATCATTTCCCACCAATTTTACTAATACCACCTACTGTTGGGGTTAAGTTGTGTCCCCCCAAAAGATATGTTGAAGCCCTGACCTCTGGTACCTAGAATGTGACTTTATTTGGAAATAGAGTCTTTGTAGATGTAATAAAGTGAAGATGAGATTGTACTGGTTTAGGATTTCTTTTTAGCAAGAGAGATATTTGGAGATACAGACACATACAAATGGAAGATGGCCAAGAAAAGGTGAAGGCAGAGACTGAAATTATGCTACCATGAAATAAGAAATGCCCGGGATGGCTGGCAGACACCAGAGGTTGGAAAAGGCAAGAAGTGATTTTTCCCTGGAGACTTCAGAGGGAGCATGGCCCTCCCAACACCTTGATTTTGCACTTCCGGCCTCAAGACTGGGAGAGAATAAATTTTTGTTGTTTAAGCCACCCAGTTTGTGGTACTTAGCTACAGCAGTTGCAGGGAACAAGCATGGCTACCGTTATTTCTTGCCTGGACCGATGAAGTAATTCCTAACTGATTATTCTGCTTCTACTGTGGCCCATCAATCAGTCTATTCTCAAGACAGTGCCAGTTATCTTCCTAAAATATAAATCAGATAGTGTCATTTCTGTGCTTAACACCCTGTATTGGCGTTCTATTTTTTTTTTTTTTTTCAGAGAAAAACCTATGCTCTCACAATAGCACACAAGGCCCTACATAATCAGAGCATTTCCACCCCCAGCCCTGTCACCTCTCTGCCTTTCTCATCACCTCCCACAGTATTTTTTTCTTCACTCCTTCCACTCCAGACACACTGGCCTCCTTGCAGTTCATCTAACACACAAGGTAGGTTTTCACATCAGACCTTGGCATGAGAGGTTCCCTCTGCCAGCAATACCCTTGCCCCAGCAATATTCCCTTGGATAAGTGGTAAGTCTCACTTCCATCAAGTCTTAATCAAAATTCACACTCTCCAAGACCTATCACCACCACCTTTAAAAATTTCCATCTGCCCTTCATCTTCCAGCATTCCCAATCCCCTTACCCTTTTGCTATATTATTTTTTCATGGCATTTATCAGTTTCTAAAATATTAAATAATGTATTTAATTATTATGTGTCTTGTTTATTGACTATTTCTTACACTCCATAACCCCTTAGGAGAGAGAATTTTGTTTTGTTTACTCTTATATCCCAAGTGCCTGATCCCTGCCTGGCACATGATAATAAATATTTGTTGGATGAATTTGTTGTATTGATTGGAGAATCTTAGTCTCTATCAGAGAACCCCAGAAATACTAAAGAAGTCTGGAATACCAAAAGTCTAGAAATAGGAAACATTTGGGACAGAGATGGGAAAATGCTTGAAAAGTTATATAAATAGTCATTAGATACCTGGCTCTCCTCCACCCCCAAGAAAGAGACAATAGTTTACTCTTTGGAAAGAGTCTCTAGGAGACTCTAAGGGTCAGGGAATGATTTCAGGCGTATCACATAAAATTTGCTCACTGCACAGGGAGATCCCAAATTCTCTTGTGTTATTTGACTCCAAGAAGACTGACATTCAAGCTCATGAATCATGGGTGGGAACTTGCAAGATTTCTTTCTGGAGAAACTGACAAGCCCAAAAGAAAATATTTACTGATACAAAGAGTTGAGGATGCTTCCAAAGAAACAATCCAGCCAAATAATCTCATACTAGACAGTGTGAAACCTCCTGTTTACACTGGACAGCTAATAAGCTTTTACAGCCTAATCCTAAAACATGTAGGGATCATCTTCATGAAAGCATCTAATTTGAAAGACTTTACCCGCCAGCAATGGAATAAAATAGGTTTATGTATTTCTTTAAGAAAATAACTTTGTAAGAACATTATAGCAGAAATGGAAGCTTTATTACAGGAAATATTTCTAACCAAATCTATTTTCAGCCTTAAAACATTAAGAACTTACAATGATTATATTCTGATATTTTTTAGAAATCAGACCAATAAATTGTTTACCAGACATTTGGAATCATAATTAATGATTTCTGTGTCGATTTGCTGATCAGTGATCTAGTTGTTTTATTTAGACTTTCTGTCTAGGTTCTTTAAATTCAAACTACTTTGTACAACTTCACAAATATTTATCAGGTGCTTAGTGTGTGCAAAGCATTTTTGAGTGCTGGAAAAATATATAATGTCATTATTATGGCTACTGTGAAATATCCAGGACAGGAATTAGTACTTTTGTCTGGTAACCAGAGAGAACTGAAATGAAGAGATTATGTGATTTAGGTAAAATGAAACCATTAGCTAGAAAATCCTACTGTGGCAAGTCTTCCCAACTGACAAAACCCAAATTCCTCTGGGAATTTGGTTTTGATGAAGTTTCTTGTCATTTGTCTAATCAAGCACCTACCTAGGAATTCCCATGGTTTATTACATCAAATAAGACAGATTACATTTGATGCTTTCTCAAAGTATTTTGAAGTTCCCTTCCCTGCCTCCAACGATGCATTTTATTTTCACCTAGTGAAGGGGAGCCATCAGTTCAAGATGACTCCAAAAAGCTCATTGGCTCAGGTAATTACTTGATTTCTTCTCTTTGAAAATGTCATGCACATTTTAAGCACATTGACAAGCAAGTTTGAAATGCTTGTCACATTCAGAGATGCTACAAAATGCAGTCTGCAAAGATAAATGGGTCTTTGGATTAAAAGCTGTTATTGGGTCCAATTTTTGTGATTTTTCTTTTTCAGCCTTCAATGTAGAAACAACACTCTCTTCTCTGATTCTCATTCTCCCAAGTTTTCTGAGATCCATTTAATAGTGAGGATTCTCTCAACAATAAGCACTTGGAAACCCCAACTAAAATTGGCTTATTCACTTTGCTAGAAACCCAGTGGACTTCAAGAAAGTTAAGGCATGCTCAAAGACATCATTATGTCTCTGTTTTTCCATTTTTGGAGGTATCACCATCATCTTATTAGTGGTAAAATGGCTGCAGTAATACCAGGAGGTGCATTTAGACATGACAATAATCAGAAGAAGAAAAGAGATGATTTCTTCTTATGCACCTCTAGAAGTAAAACAAAAGTTCCCAGAAATATCTCCAGCCAACTTCCCTGCATACCTTATATCATATCACATGCTCCTTTTTGAATCAATTACAGACAAGTATGATTACATGATACTAAAAATTTGGAATGAAATGGATGGCTTGAGGAATCAACCACACTGTTCTCTTCTTTGTCTTTCATTTGTTTCTGCCTGGCCACTTAATTTTGTTTCAAGTTTGGCATTCCTGCATTATTAGTTTAATAAATTAGTTTGAAATTGGAATTAGGGTAAAATTAATTTAATGAATTAGAATGTACCTGTTTCAGGCCACAGTTAGCATCAAATGCAAGGATTTATTAAGTTGTATGTTCATTAATTTAAAATGCAATGGAATCACAAATTTGAAACTACTTATTATCACCTCTTGCTCTCTCCCCCAATGCCTGTTAATTAGTAGATAATTCAAGGACAAGTAGAGTCAAAACTTGAGTTTCAGTTCTTATCTCTTCCACTTACAAAGTGTATAACATTGGACAAATTACTGTCTGTGAATCTTAATTTCTGCATTAATAAATTGGAGATTATTGAATCTCTATATATTACTATTGAGGTCTATTGATTTCATCAAATAAGATAATCTAAAAACAAACTAAAACTCAAAGGCTATTCAAAATTACAATTATTGAGAATTTTAGACTGGTTCTATGTTAATAACTTAAACAAACATTTCATATGACCATTACAATAACTTTATAAGGACAGAGTATTATTATTATTGTCTTATAGATGAGGAAATCGAGACTCAGAGTTTAAGGGACTTGTCCCAGTAAGTGGCAGAGCTAGGATTTGAACTAAACCCATTCCTGTATGACCCCAAAAGTCATGTGCTCAACTGCCACACTTTACTGATATACAAAATTGTTATTACTATTACTGAAAATCCACTCATATTCAGTTCCTTCACTATTTCTATGTTATGTTCTAGAACACCTAAATGAGCACATGCTATATGTTAGGTATTAGGCCATATGGTGAAATAGATCCAGATAATGATGATGTGCTTTCTGTTCTCAAGGTGATTACAATCTAGCTAGGGAAACTAAAATGATTAATCAGTCAAGGCCATGTGCCATCTGAACAGACTGGGTCAGGCAGTAGCTACTGAAGAATCTGTGTACTTCCAGAGAAGTGGGCCAGAAAGTAGGAAGCCACAAGGCTTCAAAAAGAAGTAAGTTATGGACATTTGGGAGGGCATGTGCTATGGTGAGTGCTGTGAATTATGTAAGACTGATGATTCACAGACCTGTACCCCTGGAGCAAATAATACATTATATGTTAATTAGAAAAATGGAATATATAACTGAAAAAAAAAAGGCCATCAAAACCAAATTAAGGGATATATACGATGGAATACTATGCAGCCATCAAAAGAAATGAAATCTTACCATTTGCGACGACATGGATGGAACTAGAGCGTATTATGCTTAGCAAAATAAGTCAACTGGAGAAAGACAACTACCACATGATCTCCCTGATATGAGGAAGTGGAGATGCAACGGGGGTGGGAGTTAAAGTGGTAGGAAAAGTAAAAATGAAAGAAGATGGGA